>JAACNH010000213.1:244931-285535 GCA_019447015.1 Hymenochirus boettgeri
CATTAATATAGTCAGTCCCTATTATGTACTAGGATAGACCCCCATAGGATCAGTACAGGACCATGATAATGTATAGGCGTTATGGGGGTCCAGTATAGTAATGTGGATCATTAATATAGATCATGGTCCCTCATTTGTATGGTATAGACCCCCAATCGATGGAACATAAAGGTTCATGATAATATGGAGCTTATGGGGTCCCATATAGTAATGTGTGATCATTAATAATATAGTCATGGGTCCCTCCATTAGTACTGGATAGACCCCCAGTATGGGATCAGAGACGGGACATGAAATTATTAAGCTTATGGGTCCATTATATACTGGTGATCATAATCTAGTCATGGTCCTCTTATTGTACTGGGATAGACCACCAAATCTGGATCAGTACAGGGACCTGATAATGTATGGAGAGCGTTTGGTATGGGTCCATATGAGTAATGTGGGTATCATTAATATAGTCATGGTCCCATCATTATGTACTGGATTGACCCCCAGTAGGTATCAGGACAGGGACCATGACAATGTATTTAAGCTTTATGGGGTCCAATGTCTGGGGATATTAATATAGTCTGGTCCTCATTATGACTGATAGACCCCCAATAGGATCAGTCAGGGTCATGGATAAGTATGGAGCTGTATGGGGTCCCATATAGTAATAGTGGACACTAATAGTCATGGTCCCTCATTATGTACTGGAATAACCCCCAGTGTGGAAGTCTACAGGGACTCATGATATGTATGGAGCTTATGGGTCCCATATACGTAATGTGGGACACTAATAGTAGTCATGGTTCCCATCATTATGTAATGGATAGACCCGCCCAGTATGCGATCATTACAGGGACCATTGATAATGATGGTCTGTATGGGGTCACCCATATGTATGTGGGATCACTAATAATCGTCCGGTCCTCTTATGTACTGGAAGACCCCCAGATGATCAGCAGGGATCATGATAATGTATGGAGCTGTGTATGGGGGGTTCCATATAGTATGGTGGGATCACTAATATAGTCATGGTCCCATTATGTACTGGTAGGACCACCAATATGGATCAGTACAGGGATTACATGATAATGTATGGAGCTGTTGGGGTCCATATAGTAAGTGGGGATACACTAATATGTCATTGGGTCCTCCATTATGTACTGATAGACCCCAATATGGGATCAGTACACGGGATCATGATAGTGGAGCTTTATGGGTCCATATATTTAATTGGGATCATTAATACTAGTCATGGTCCCTCATTATTGTAGTTGGAGTAGACCACCATATGATCAGTACAGGACCATGATAATGTATGTGAGCTGTATGGGGTCCATATAGTATGTGGGATCACTAATAGTCAAGGCCCCTCATTGTGTAACTGGATAGACCCCCAATACTGGATCGTACGATGTGACCAGATAATGTTATGGAGCTGTAATGGGGTCCCATATAGTATGTGGGAATCATTAATTATAGTCATGGTACCCTCCATTTGTACGGAAGACCCCCAATATGGATCAGTACAGGGTATCAATATAATGTATGGAGCGGTATGGTGGTCACATAGTATTGTGGGATCACGATATAGATCCATGGTCCCTCATTCTGTACTGGAGTAGACAACAATTGAATCGCGACAGGATCATGATATGTTTGGAGTGTATGGGGTCCCTATAGTCCTGTGGGATCACTATATATGTCAGGTCCTATTATGTATACTATATAGACCCCCATATGGATCAGTACAGGGACCATGATAATGTATGGAGCTGTATGGGGTCCATAACAGAGAATGTGGGATCCATTAATATATCATGGTCCCATCATTGTTACTGGAAGACCCCCAGTATGGATCGTACAGGGACCAGTAATGTATGGAGCTGTATGGGGTCCATAAGTAAGGGGTATCAATAATATAGTGAATGCCTCCATAGTGTTACGGAGAGACCCCCAATATGGAGCATAAGGATCATGATAATGTATGGACTGTATGAGGGGTCCATATAGTAATTTGCGGATCATTCCATATAGTCATGGTCCCTCAATGTGTTACTGGATAGGACCCCCAAATATGAGATAAATAGCAGGGACTCATGGATAATTATGGAGCTGTATATGGGGTCCATATATAATGTGGGATAATTAATATAGTCATGGTCCCTTATTATTTCTGATAACCCCCAATAGAAATCAGTACAGGGGACCAGATAATGTATGGAGCTGTTTGGTCCATTAGTACTGTGGGATCACTATATAGTTCATGGTCCTCATATATGTACGGACTAGACCCCAGTATGGATACAGTATCAGGACTCTGATAATGTATGGAGCTGTATTGGGTGGTCCATATACGTAATGTGGATCATTATATATCCAGGTCCCTTATTAATGTACTGGATTAGACCACCACTATTGGATCACGTACAGGGATCATGAAATGTATGGAGCTTATGGTGGGGTCCATTAGTAATGGGATCTTATATAGTCATGGTCCTTATTATTTACTGGGAAGACCCCCAATATGGTCAGTAATGGACTCTATAATGTATGGAGCTGTATGGGTCCATATCGGTCATGTGGGGTCTAATAAAGTCAAGGTCCCTCATTGTGTACCTGGAATAACCCCCAGTATGGATCAGTACAGGGATCGTGGATAATGTAGGAGCGTATGGGTCCTATCGTAACTGTGGGGATCATTAATAAGTCATTGTCTCCCCCTCATTGTGTACTGGATAGACCCCAATATGGATCAGTACAGGGACATGTTAATGTATGGAGCTTATGGGGTCCATATAGTATGTGGGATCTAATTAGTCATGGTCCCTACATTATGTTACTGGGACTATCGACCCCCAATATGGATCACAGTACAGGGATCGTGATAAGTATGGAGGCTTATTGGGGTCCTATAGTAATGTGGGATCATTTAATAAGTCAGGTCCCTACTTGGTTACTGCATAGACACCCATATGTGATCAGACAGGATCGTGTAAGTATGGAGCGTATGGGGTCCATTTATAGTCACTGTGGATCATTAATATAGTCCCATGTCCTCATTATGTACTGGATAGACCACCATATAGGATCAGACAGGGACCATGATAAATGTATGGAGCTTGTATGGGGTCCCCATATAGTACTGTGGGATTCATTAAATAGTCATGTCCCTCATTTGTACTGGTGTACGACCACCCAATATGGATCCGTACACGGGATCATATAATGTATGGCGTATGCTGTGGATCATCCAATAGTAATGTGTGGATCATTAAATATAGTATGGTCCCTCATTATGTACTTGGATAGACCCCCAATATGGCATCAGTACAGGACCATGATAAATGTATGGAGACTGATGGGCGTCCACTATCTACTGTGGTGATCTCTTATAAGTCACAGGTCCCCTCATATGTACGGATAGACCCCCCATATGGATCAGTTACAGGGATCATGATATGTATGGAGCTGTATGGGGTTCCATAGTAATGGGGTATCATTAATATAGTTGGTCCCTCTCATTATTGTCTGGAATAGACCCCCAGTATGGATAATTACAGGGACCAGACAATGTATTAAGCCTGATGGGGTCCTATAGTACTTGTGATCATTAATATAGGTCATGGTCCCTCATTTTGTACTGGATGACCACCATATGCCGATCCAGTACAGGGATTCATGATAATGTATGGAGCAAGCTGTATGGGGTCCATATATATGTGTGTGATCATTATATAGTCATGGTCCCTCATATGTACTGAAGACCCCCACGTATGATCAGTACAGGGACCATGACTAATGTAGGAGCTGATGGGTTCCATATAGTAATTGTGGGTCATTATAAGTCATGGTCCCTCATTATACTGGAAGACCCACAGTATGGATCAGTACAGAGCACACATGCAGTATGGAGCCTGTATGGGGTCCATATAGTACTGTGGGATTCATTACTTTAGTCATGGTCCCTATTGTGTACTGGATAGACCCCCAATATGGTAATCGTACAGGGACCTGGACAATTATTAAGCTGTAATGGGTCCTATAGTTACTGGGGATCACTAATTAGTCATGGTCCCTCATTATGTAATGGATAGACCCCCAGTATGAAGCGTACAGGACCATGATAAGTAATGGGGATGTATGGGCGTCCATATAGTACGGGGATCACATATAGTCAAGGCCCCTTCATTAGTGTACTGATAGACACCAGTATGGTCAGTACAGGGACCATGATAATGTCATTAAGTTATGGGGTCCATATAGTACTGTGGATCATTAATATAGTCCATGGGCCCTCATTATGTAACTGAATCACCCCCCAGTATAATCAAGTAACAGGGACCATGGACAATGTTTTAAGCTGTTATGGGTCCATATAGTACTGTGGGCTATATAATATAGTCATGGTCCTCATTATGTAACCTGGATAGACCCCCAGTATGAATCAGTACAGGGGGGGGGGGGGGGGGGGGGACCCCATGGTAATGTATGGAGCTGTATGGGGGTCCAGTATAGTAATGGGGGATTCATTAATATTAGTCATGTCTCGTATAGATTACAGGATAGACCCAAGTATGGAATCAGTACAGGGACCATGCTAATGTCTGGAGCGTATGGGTCCATTATAGTAATGTGGGATCATCACATATAGTGATGACCCCTCATTTGTCTAATAGACCCCCAGATGGTTCATACTAGAGACCAGATAATGTATGGAGCTGTAATGGGGTCCATATATTAATGTGGGATCATTAAGATAGTCATGGCTCCTTCATGTATTACTAGATAACCCAAGATGATCATACAGGGATCGTTGATCATGTAATGGAGCTTGTCTGGGGCTAGATATAGTAATGTGGGATCATTAATATATCACGGACCACTCTATAGTAATGGAAGACCCCAGTATGGGATTCATTCAAGGGACCCATGAAATACATGGAATGTACTGGGGTCCATATATAATGTGGATCATTAATGATAGTCACGGGCCCCATTTGTACAGATAGACCCCAGTATAGGATCGTACAGGGACCATGGAATGGATGGGGATTGTTGGGACCATGATAGTATATGGGGATGTATGGGAGACCATGAAGTGTATTGGGATGTATGGGACCATGATAGGTGTATGGGGATTATGGGGACCATGATAGGTATTGGGATGTATGGGACCATGATAATGGATGGTGGTATGGGGACCATGATAGTGCATGGGGATGTAATGGACCATATGGATAGTGTATGGGGATTATTGGGACCATGATAGGTATGGGATTATGGGACCATGATATAGGGTATGGGATGTATGGGGACCATATAGTGTAGTGGGATTGTATGGACCAGGAAATGTATATGGGGATGTATGGGGACCAGATAGTGTTAGATGATGGGAAATGATTAGGGTGGGGATCATGGACAATGAAGTGTAATGGGGAGTATATGGGGACCAGGATAGTGGTATGGGGTGTATGGGGACCATGATAGCGTATGGGGATGTATGGGGACCATGATAGCGTATGGGGATGTATGGGGACCATGATAGTGTATGGGGACCATGATAGTGTATTGGGATGTATGGGGACCATGATAGTGCATGGGGATGTATGGGGACCATGATAGTGCATGGGGATGTATGGGGACCATGATAGGCAGGGATGTATGGGGACCAGGATGTGCATGGAGTATGGGGACCATGATAGTTTATAGGAATATATATTCCTATCTGGTCTCCCACTAACCATGTGACCAGGAAGGAAGGTGTCTGGTCAATGAGGAAGCAGGAACTGTAATTACTGCAAAAACTAAACTTCCCAGCACCCCTTGCTGTACCTGATCACAAAGACAGTAGCTGTGTGAGTGTTCGTTTCCAAACCCTGTTTAAACCCCAAGTGACACCCAATAAAACTCAGCACCACCCCCACCAGGTTCCCACAGAATTCCCCTTACCTGACATCTCATTACCGGGGAGCCGCAAAGCGACGACGACAACAACAAACAGAGACCGCTGTGGACATTTCCCCCTGACAACGGAAGTCCCGCCCCCTAACAACGGAGTCGACGGATGAGCTGCTACCGGCAACCGCGCTTGTCACCAGATGATTGGAGGATGAAGGTGTCAGTCATGAGGCAGCCTCGCTGGGCGGGGGCTACGACTGACAGGAGGGGGAAGTGGAAACAGCTGGTGTCTAAGGCAGTGAGTAGGGTCATGGGGAGCGAAGAGCATGCAGGGGAGTTTTAGTTTAACTCTATTTGTTGGTAAATAGCAGCATTTTACAGGGAAAACAACTTCCCCAAAACCATGCAGAATAGAAAGACTGGGTGTAATTTATAATGATTATGTTGAGCTGCCATACTGCAATACCCAGCATTCCTCTAGACAAATCTTCCCCTGGTATTGGGAATGGTATATATCATTAATATAATATCAAAAAGAATAATAATTTTATTATTAATATAATAATATCAATAATAATAAATAATACTAATAATTATTATTATTACTATTATTATTAATTATTAGAATAATAATAATAAATAATCAACAATAATAGTAGTAATCAGAATAATAATAATAATTAATAAACAATCATTAATAATCATAATTAATAATTACAATAATAGTAATAATAATTATAATTATAGTAATAATGATATAATACTAAATAATAATATATAATAAATGTGGGTAACCATCGACACCAGTCTTAATCAGATTTCCAATCTTTATTTCCAACGTTCCTTGACAAAGGTGCACTGAACATTTATTTTATGACTAGCGAGGAGGATCGCTTCAGAACCACCTGCACCCGGTAAGATAAATTTTAAGGTGGCGGAGTCTAGCCAAATCACGACTAATAATAATTATGATAATAGTAATATAATAATAATTAATAAATAATAATATTAACAATAATTAAAATAACAAATAGTAATAATAATGATTATTATTATAATAATATGAAAATTATATAGTAATAATATTAAAGATAATAATTAATCATAATAATAATTAAAAATAATATTAATAATAGTAATAATGATAATAATAAACTCTGGCATTTAAAACAGCTCTCCGGTTGCTATCATCAGCAACCGCTGTAATGCCAAGTAATGGTGAATGCAAAAAAAATTCTGTATTTTTACATTTTCCTAATTTGATATTGTGAGTCCTCCGGTGTTTATAAAACTACAACTCCAGAATGCTCTGTCTGTTGAGACGCGCTGCGAATAACTTATTTTATTTAGAGAGGAGACGAGCAAGACTTACCCTTTAATAATTGCACAAAAATCTTTACAATGTCTAGAATTGTGCAATCACAAAATTACATTTGGATGATATGTTAGTTTAAAGGACAACTATGGCCTTTAACTCTATTTAACCCTTATTGTAACCTGCTGTACCTTTAAATGAAATCTCTAGGTAAACCTGTTAGAAGTTATATTTCTGGAAAGTTTACAACATAACTTCCTGGCTTTCACCATATTGTAGCCATGTGACCAATTGCGTTGTGAGCATGCTCAAAAATGGGAGGAGAGCAGAGGTCCGGTGATGTTACTACAGCTACTGGCAGCAGACGTTTCAACATTTACCTCGCTATAATTCTCACAGGTTGCAACCAGATATGTAATTAAAAGTTACAAGTCTGCAAGCTTTCATTGAACCCTACTTGTTTGGGTACACCAGTTGCCCTTTAAGAAGTATGCATTCCACATATTGTTCTATATACAAATATATCAACAGTATAGTGGGCTAGGAATCCCAAGTCTTGGTTTAACCCATTGTTTTTGGAGTCAAATAACAGAATCATTTTGGCTTCAAATGTTTTTCTATCTTGGTTGCTGCTAAACTGTCCATTCAAGATCCAGACTTGGAGGTGTTCTATGGATGTGTAAACAGTTATTAATCATATTATGGTTGGTGAGCCACTGTGGGAGTTCATCCTCTTCTGTAGTTTTTGACTGGTTTCCCCTATATATATAGTGTCTGTACATTGGTTGCATGGTTTGGTGCCTGGGTGATATTTTATAATCTGTGTGTAACTTTCTTCTTACTGGTTTTTGGTAAGGGTTTGGTGGTTGCCGAAAGGCAAGTATAGGGGGTTCTGGGAAAATTTTTAAGGGTTTTATCTTGTTAATCATAGGTTGTAGTCTATCATTATTGTACGTATTCCTTCCAATATTGGGTTATATGTTGTTATCAATTGTGGATGGTATACAATATGTACATAGTCTCAGTGTCGGCTTTTCTCTCATCCAGCATCCCCCCCCTCACTATTCCCCTACCTCCCTGCTACCTCTCTCCTTTCCATTTGGTTGCCCACCCTAGTACGCTGTTACTCTCTATTTTATTACCCCCCTCTCATTCCTCAGTATATTCGACTTTTTTTTGGGGGGGGGGGAGTTATTATCTTGTTATCTAATGTAATTAGCTTTTTGCTTTCTGTTAACCTTTGTTTCAATCAGTGCTGCTCCGACCTGAGGAAGAGGTTGATCCCTCGAAAGTTTGTCTACTAAAATAAACTGTTAGTCCATTAAATGTGTCACAGTACTCTACTTTTTACTACTTATTCATAAATGGCATGTTCTCTGTTTTTGAAATTGATGAGTGTGACTATGTTTGTACGTATTTATCTAATACATATTTAAGGTTGTAATAGGATTGAGATGTACATTACTCTGTTTACTAGCCATTGTTAATGATTGGTATGGGGATCAGTTGCTGTGAGCCCACACTTGTTTTGGCTCCCTCTAATATAGCAGTGGCGTGTTTAGGAGGATTACTGGTGCCTGGAATCCCCTTTCTGCCTACTCAGTGCAAGTCAGCAGGAATAGTAGTAGGGTACATTAAGGCAGCAAATTGTGGATCCCAAACAGGTGTAGATTAATGAGGTGCTCCCCCTAAGGCCTGTGCCACATCAGGTAAGGTTCAAATCAATATAAAGTATGCAGGGAGGCACACTCGGATAAAGTTCAACAAACTTGTATTTATTAGGTGCTCGACATACAAGCCAAATACACACAACGTTTCGGGGGGTCCAACCCCTGAGGAAGGGGGTGGACCCCCCGAAACTTGTTGTGTATTGGCTTTGTATGTCGAGCACCTAATAAATACAAGTTTGATTTGAACTTTATCCGAGTGTGCCTCCCTGCATACATTAAAGGGCATGTCAAGGCAAAAATAATAATTTCCAAATATGCCCCTGAAGTTCCTTACCTGACCCTTGTTCCTCACCGCTCCTCCTCAGCTCTGCGCCTGACAACAGTTCCAGTTCCTGGTCAGTAAAGGAGCAACATGACGTCACGCCCCAATTGTCTGACAGCCGCCAGAAAGTAGAGCGGATATCAGCGCAGAAGTCCTCTGCTCCTGTTTTTGCTCAAAACTGGAGCAGGGGGCCGCATTAATGCAGCTAGGGAGCTGGTCGGGTAAGTCCCTTCATGGGAATCTTTGAAACCTATAGATAATGTGAAAGTGGGGATTAGAGGTGTGATTAACATTTCTATGGTTACTTTATTTTAGGCTTGACTTGCCCTTTAAGATATCCTGGAGGCAGGGGTGCCCCTACCATATAGCAAACTGAAACATTTGCTCAGGCACACCCTGCGGAACACTTAAAAGGCAGCAGTTAAAAAAAAAACTCCATCCTGCAAGCACCAGTCCACCAATCAGTGTTAAGTCAGCCCTCCAGTCAGTGTTAGTCAGCCCACCATACTCATCTCCACAATATACGCCTATGTTCCCTGTTGAAGCCATACCCGCTTCACGTCTGATAGGCGGCATTGAAAAGTGTTTTTCAGGTGTCAAAAACTCTAGGAACACCCCTGCCGGAGGTGGAGTTGTATAGCTGACTGTCAACATTACATTATATCAGGTATAGGAACCAGTAGATCTCCAGAGTTTGGAAACTACAACTCCCAGAATTCCCTAACTACAGTGCTTGTAGAGGAATGCTGAGAGTTGTAGATCTGGAGATCTACTGGTTGCTTATCCCTGCATTATATATATATATTATATAACAATGGAGCGATCGTTTCATATATTCTTTATACAGATCAATCATTCAATCGGCCAATACATGCTCAGATGTTATTGGCTGACCGGGATACCTTATAGATTAAGCGGATGATTTGCTGATAATTCTGCTGGATACGGACCCCCTATGGACACCTGCCTTTGGGTGAGATTGTTTTATGCTTGCAATATGCTTTTCTTTGAACTGCCAATATAGGATCTTATATACAAGTATTTCTCTTATCCCACCCGGACTTTTTGGAATTTTAGGAATTTTTAGGAATTTCTCCATATACCAGCAACTTTCATCCTAGGTTTCCAATTACCTCCAGGTGCTTCTGCACTATATATATTTATGAACATTTTAGCTGTTGTTTGTTTTTTTTTTATGTGTTTTTGAAGGTTAAAGGGGAACTGTGGTTCAAATGACTTTAGGTAAATTGATAGGAATGCTTCCCTGAGTGTGTAATTTATTTCCATTTTTACTTTGCATAGTTTTGAAGATATTTACATTTTTGTGGTGTGATATGGCAGCAGCATCACCAGGTCCCCGCTTCCTGCTCTGAAACCATGTCAGTCAATCTGTCCCTGTGTCTCCTCCTCCCCTTTGCAGCCCCCCAGGTCCCTCCCACTCATGGACCCCATGGTCCCTCCAGTTACAGTTCCCCTTTATAAAATATTTATGTGCACCATTGGACCGTATCAGTCTTAATTAATATTAGGGTGAGTTATAGGGGATATGTCCCACACACACTGCGTTTTGACTTACTCTGGGAGAAAGGTGGTTGAGTGCCACAGGATAGTAGACGTGTATAATTAGGGTTCTTTTCTGTCCCCTTACGTTTAGTTTATGGCTCCCTCTACTGTAGTAAAGCGAAAAGGTAATGGAAATTTTCAGTCATGTCCCGATAACGACAATATTCAGCAAATTTTGTCAGATTCACGTTAGTGTCACAGCTCTGACTTTGTTCCCGACCGTCTGTCGATATCGAGCAGTTGGCCGAGACAAAGCACTGTCGCTCGTGGCGAAAGGTCTTTTTAGTCTGCAAGATCGGCAGTGATTTACCAAAATGTCCAAACGGCCATTTCTCCCATCAGACGAACGGCATCTGTCACCACAAAAAATCACCTCAAATTTTTCAGCATAACAGGCTAATACATGGAAATATCGGTCAGTTGGGCCAGTTCCCGTTACTACAGTAGAGGAAGCCAATAACATCTGAGCATGTATTGGCAGATCGAATGATAAATCTGTTAAAGAATATACGTAAAGATCGCTCCGGTGTGTACCCAGATTTAATGAATATACTTTATAACAAAAGTAAAAGTGGTATCTGTATTGGCTAACTTTCATAATAATTATGGCAAGTAGAGAATATATATATAATATTATTATATGATCAATAGATAATAATATATGGATGTTTTAGTCATGAACCTACTACTGGGCTTGTTCAGTGACACCCCTTTCAGGAAACCCCCTTGAAAATCCTGCGCTTGCCCCATAATAGTTTAGAACGACTGAAAGCGATGCAGATGACAGTAGTTCGTCATTGTGGTTTTCTGCCCCCACACCTTGCAGATATCTGTCTAACATATACTTACCTGTAGTGGAGCAGGTAACTACCCTCCTGGACTTTATACAGGCGGTATCTTAAGGCAGTCTACCCTAAACAGTTCCATAGAAAAAACATTTAAACCCTCTAACATATTGGCTACCTGAATCCAGAGAATGTCCAGCCCTGTATATAACAGCAGAACATAGTGATGGAGGAGCTATACAATATGAATAGGTGGAGGTGCGATAGAGAAGATATTTCATTGGAGAAAGACCTAACGATCAGAGCTTCTGTGATCAAGTTTACAGGGTAACCCTTTTAAATTAAAATAATAACAAAAGTGGTATAAAGGATATACTTTTATTGGCTAAGTAAGATAATCATGCAAGCTTGAGGACATTCTAGTTCCTATAAAGTGGTATATAAAGGTGATACCTTTATTGGCTAAACTAAGATAATAATAGTAAGCTTTGAGGACATTCTAGTTCCTATAAAGTGGTATAAAGGTGATACCTCATTGGTAACTAAGATAATCATAGTAAGCTTTCAGGACATCTAGTTCCTATAAGTGGTATAAAGGTGATACCTTTATTGGCTAAGTAGATAATCATAGTAAGCTTTCAGGACATTCTAATTCCTGTAAAGTGGTATAAAGGTGATACCTTTATTGGCTAACTAAGATAATCATAGCAAGCTTTGAGGACATTCTAGTTCCTATAAGTGGTATAAAGGTGATACCTTTATTGGCTAACTAAGATAATCATAGTAAGCTTTCAGGACATTCTAGTTCCTATAAAGTGGTATAAAGGTGATACCTTTATTGGGAAGAAGATAATCATAGCAAGCTTTGAGGACATTCTAGTTACTATAAAGTTGATACCTTTATTGACTAACTAAGATCATCATAGTAAGCTTTCAGGACATTCTAGTTCCTATAAAGTGGTATAAAGGTGATACCTTTATTGGATAAGTAAGATAATCATAGCAAGCTTTGAGGACATTCTAGTTACTATAAAGTGGTATAAAGTTGATACCTTTATTGGCTAACTAAGATCATCATAGTAAGCTTTCAGGACATTCTAGTTCCTATAAAGTGGTATAAAGGTGATACCTTTATTGGCTAACTAAGATAATCATGGTAAGTTTTCAGGACATTCTATAGTTACTATAAAGTGGTATAAAGGTGATACCTTTATTGGCTGACTAAGATAACCATAGCAAGCTTTCAGGACATTCTAGTTCCTATAAAGTGGTATAAAGGTGATACCTTATTGGCTACTAAGATAATCATAGCAAGTTTTCAGGACTTCTAGTTCCTATAAAGTGGTATAAGGTGATACCTTTATTGGCTAACTAAGATAACATAGCAAGCTTTCAGGACATTCTAGTTCCTATAAAGTGGTATAAAGGTGATACCTTTATTGGCTAACTAAGATAATCATAGCAAGTTTTTAGGACATTCTAGTTCCATAAAGTGATAAAGGTGATACCTTTATTGGCTAACTAAGATAATCATAGCAAGCTTTCAGAACATCCTAGTTCCTATAAAGGTGTATAAAGGTGATACCTTTATTGGCTAACTAAGATAATCATAGCAATCTTTCAGAACATCCTAGTTCCTATAAAGTGGTATAAAGGTGATACCTTTATTGGCTGACTAAGATAACCATAGCAAGCTTTCAGGACATTCTAGTTCCTATAAAGTGGTATAAAGGTGATAACCTTTATTGGCTAACTAAAGATAATCATAGCAAGTTCAGGACATTCTAGTTCTAGTTTTTCAAGTTGATTAGAACTAGAATGTTCTAAAAGCTTGCTATGATTATTTTAGTTAGCCAATAAAGGTATCACCTTTATACCACTTTAGAGGAACTAGAATGTCCTGAAAGCTTACTATGATGATCTTAGTTAGCCAATAAAGGTATCAACTTTATAGTAACTAGAATGTCCTCAAAGCTTGCTATGATTATCTTACTTAGCCAATAAAAGTATATCCTTTATACCACTTTTGTTATTTTTTTTTTTTCAAAAGGGTTACCCTGTAAACATTTTAACTGACTAACACGGTACAACCACCTTTTCCAGCTTGTGTGGTCCTAACAAAGTTTTGTATGAAAACTGCTCGTTTTACATTTGTAGAGAAACCCGGATACCACGTGATATAAAGCATGGTCTACACAAATTGTGCAAAAAAATAAAGCCTTAAATATCAAAAGTAGGCAAAGTTTATTTTCAGTTATGGTAGAGTAAGGTCCCCAAACCATGAGCAGTCTACATAGCAAGTCCTACAGTCCTATGTACACTGGGAAATTATTTTTTTAATTGCCCCTTACTGGAAACTTAATTCTTTCCATTGCTTTGTCTTTATTTCTTTAGATCATCTTATATTTCAGCTGTCAATCAAATGCCTTAGTATCATAAACCTTCTGTAATGTATAGTTTGCTGTAGCTGGAATGGTGGCAGTTGGTATGTGAACTGGCATGGTGGGAAATCCCTCTCACAATGCTGCCTCATAGGGATTACTGAGCATGCTTGCCCTCAAGAGAGTCAGAAATTCTGGCAGGGGGCTTGGGGACTGAGGGACTGAGCTTTAGCCAAACAAGTACTGGATTGAAGTGATGCAGCAACACAAACACATCAGAGTAAGTGCTGCTTACATGTATTCATTTATAGATTGAATTGAGGAAAAGCATTTTTTCGGTGTACAATTCCTTTAACCTTATTCGCCTTTATTACACCCAATAGTGAGGGAACATCTCTTAGTACACCTTTGGATTTATAAGTGGGCCCTGGGCAATATAAATAAAGTTTGAAATATTTCCATTAGTGTGCACCCTTATTCCACAATAGACGTAACGGATTTGTTTGGTCAGTCAAGGAGACAAGACAAATTCCTAGGCTGATGAAACCATACCAACAAACTCAAACCATACACAACAAACTCAAACCATACACAAACAAACTCAAACCATACACACAACTAACCACAATCCAACACAAACCATACACCAAAAACTCAAACCATACACAACAAACTCAAACCATACACAACAAACAAACCAGACACATCCAACACAAACCATACACAACAAACTCAAACCATACACAACAAACACAAACCATACACATCCAACACAAACCATACTCAAAACTCTATCCATTTCCACCCAACTGCCTTGATAATCATTTATAATCCATCCCGACATTCTCCATCATTGACCGGTCCATCCTATCGAGATGTGCAGCACTTTGGAATGTAGATGAATGGTTTTGCCAGTAAGATGAAAGCTCTAAAATTAGAATGAAGTTTAAAAATTGATTCTACAAATGTAACGGGCCATAAAGATTCATCTCCGGAATCAATTTACTTGAGATCACACTGCTGTAAAAGGCTAAACATTTCATCCTACTTCTTCCTAAATTTTACACAATAACTTAAAGGGTATCTCCACTGGTTTTGGTAAGTTTTCGGAATCCATTCTATTGAAGAACGGGAGGTAAAGGAGCTGTGCCTCCTTCCGTTCTTCAATAGAACACACAGGAGCCAGAGAGAAGGTAAGAACTTACCCGCTCGCTCGCTCCCCCGCGCGCGTAGTCTGACAGGTCCCGACAGACTTGTCTTCTATGCGCATTGCGATCTATGCGCATATGCGCATAGATCGCACATGCGCATAGAAGACAAGGTCTGTCGGGACCTGTCAGACTACGCGCCGGGGGGAGCGAGCGAGCGGGTAAGTTCTTACCTTCTCTCCTGGTCCTGTGTGTTCTATTGAAGAACGGAAGGAAGGCAGCTCCTTTACCTCCCGTTCTTCAATAGAAATGGATTCCGAAAAAATTACCAAAACCAGTGGAGATACCCTTTAATTATTGTGTAAAATTTAGGAAGAAGTAGGATGAAATGTTTAGCCTTTTACAGCAGTGTGTGATCGTCAAGTAAATTGATTCCGGAGATGAATCTTTATGGCCGTTACAATTTGTAGAATCAATTTTTACACTTCATTCTAATTTTAGAGCTTTCATCTTACTGGCAAAACCATTACATCTACATTCCAAAGTGCTGCACATCTCAGATAGGATGACGGACGGTAATGATGGAGAATGCGGGATGGATTATAAATGATTATCAAGGCAGTTGGGTGGAAAATGGATAGAGTTTTGAGTATGGTTTGTGTTGGATGTGTATGGTTTGTGTTTGTTGTGATGGTTTGAGTTTGTTGTGTATGGTTTGTGTTGGATGTGTCTGGTTTGTTGTTGTGTATGGTTTGAGTTTGTTGTGTATGGTTTGAGTTTTGTGGATGGTTTGTGTTGGATGTGTATGGTTTGAGTTTGTTGTGTATGGTTTGAGTGTTTGTGTATGGTTTGAGTTGTTGTGTATGGTTGAGTTTTTTTGGTATGGTTCATCAGCCTAGGAATTTGTCTTGTCTCCTGACTGACCAAACAAATCCGTTACGTCTATTGTGGAATAAGGGTGCACACTAATGGAAATATTTCAAACTTTATTTTATTGCCCAGGGCCCCTTATAAATCCAAAGGTGTACTAAGAGATGTTCCCTCACTATTGGGTGTAATAAAGGCTGAATAAGGTTAAAGGAATTGTACACCGAAAAATGTCTTTTCCTCAATTCAATCTATAAATGAATACATGTAAGCAGCACTTACTCTGATGTGTTTGTGTTGCTGCATCACTTCAATCCAGTACTTGTTTGGCTAAAGCTCAGTCCTCAGTCCCCAAGCCCCCTGCCAGAATTTCTGACTCTCTGTGAGGGCAAGCATGCTCAGTAATCCCTATGAGGCAGCATTGTGAGAGGGATTTCCCACCATGCAGTTCACATACCAACTGCCACCATTCCAGCTACAGCAAAACTATACATTAGAAGAGTTTATGATACTAAGGCATTTGATTGACAGCTGAAATATAAGATGATCTAAAGAAATAAAGACAAAGCAATGGAAAGAATTATAGTTTCCAGTAAGGGGCAATTAAAAAAAAATAATTTCCCAGTGTACATAGGACTGTAGGACTTGCTAATGTGACTGCTCATTGGTTGGGGACCTTACTCTACCATAACTGAAAAAAAGACTTGCCTACTTTTGATATTTAAGGCTTTATTTTTTGCACAATTGTGTAGACCATGCTTTATATCACGTGGTATCGGGTTTCTCTACAAATGTAAACGAGCAGGTTCATTTACAAAACTTTGTTAGGACCACACAAGCTGGAAAAGGTGGTTGTACCGTGTTAGTCAGTTAAAAGTTTACAGGGTAACCCTTTTGAAATAAAAAAAAAAAACCAAAAGTGGTATAAAGGATATACTTTTATTGGCTAAGTAAGATAATCATAGCAAGCTTTGAGGACATTCTAGTTACTATAAGGTTGATACCTTTATTGGCTAACTAAGATCATCATAGTAAGCTTTCAGGACATTCTAGTTCTCTAAAGTGGTATAAGGTGATACCTTTATTGGTAACTAAAAAAATCATAGCAAGCTTTTAGAACATTCTAGTTCTAATCAACTTGAAAAACTAGAACTAGAATGTCCTGAAAGCTTGCTATGATTATCTTAGTTAGCCAATAAAGGTATCACCTTTATACCACTTTATAGGAACTAGAATGTCCTGAAAGCTTGCTATGTTATATTTAGTCAGCCAATAAAGGGATCACCTTTATACCACTTTATAGGAACTAGGATGTTCTGAAAGTTGCTATGATTATCTTAGTTAGCCAATAAAGGTATCACCTTTATACCACTTTATAGGAACTAGGATGTTCTGAAAGCTTGCTATGATTATCTTAGTTAGCCAATAAAGGTATCACCTTTATACCACTTTATAGGAACTAGAATGTCCTGAAAACTTGATGATTATCTTAGTTAGCCAATAAAGGTATCACCTTATACCACTTTATAGGAACTAGAATGTCCTGAAAGCTTGCTATGATTATCTTAGTTAGCCAATAAAGGTATCACCTTTATACCACTTTATAGGAACTAGAAGTCCTGAAAACTTGCTTGATGTTATCTTAGTTAGCCAATAAAGGTATCACCTTTATACCACTTTATAGGAAATAGAATGTCTGAAAGCTTGCTATGGTTATCTTAGTCAGCCAATAAAGGTATCACCTTTATACCACTTTATGTAACTAGAATGTCCTGAAAACTTACCATGATTATCTTAGTTAGCCAATAAAGGTATCACCTTTATACCACTTTATAGGAACTAGAATGTCCTGAAAGCTTACTATGATGATCTTAGTTAGCCAATAAAGGTATCAACTTTATACCACTTTATAGAACTAGAATGTCCTCAAGCTTGCTATTATTTATCTTACATCAATAAGGTATCACCTTTATACCACTTTATAGGAACTAGAATGTCCTGAAAGCTTACTATGATGATCTTAGTTAGTCAATAAAGGTATCAACTTTATAGTAACTAGAATGTCCTCAAAGCTTGCTATGATTATCTTACTTAGCCAATAAAGGTATCACCTTATACCACTTTATAGGAACTAGAATGTCCTGAAAGCTTACTATGATTATCTTAGTTAGCCAATAAAGGTATCACCTTTATACCACTTATAGGAACTAGAATGTCCTCAAAGCTTGCTATGATTATCTTAGTTAGCCAATAAAGGTATCACCTTTATACCACTTTACAGGAATTAGAATGTCCTGAAAGCTTACTATGATTATCTTACTTAGCCAATAAAGGTATCACCTTTATACCACTTTATGGAACTAGAATGTCCTGAAAGCTTACTATGATTATCTTAGTTACCAATAAGGTATCACCTTTATACCACTTTATAGGAACAGAATGTCCTCAAAGCTACTATTTATCTTAGTTAGCCAATAAAGGTATCACCTTTATACCACTTTATAGGAACTAGAATGTCCTAAAGCTTGCTATGATTATCTTACTTAGCCAATAAAAGTATATCCTTTATACCACTTTTGTTATTATTTTAATTTAAAAAGGTTACCCTGTAAACTGATCACAGAAGCTCTGATCGTTAGGTCTTCTCCAATGAAATATCTTCTCTTATCGCACCCTCCAACTATATCATATTGTATAGCTCCTCCATCACATATGTTCTGTGTTATATACAGGGCTGGACATATCTCTGGATTCAGGTAGCCAATATGTCTAGAGGGTTTAAATGTTTTCTATGGAACTGTTTAGGGTAGACTGCCTTAAGATACCAGCCTGTATAAAGTCCAGGAGGGATAGTTACCTGCCTACATACAGGTAAGTATATGTTAGACAGATATCTGCAAGGTGTGGGGGCAGGAAAACCACAATGACGAACTACTGTCATCTGCATCGCTTTCAGTCGTTCTAAACTATTATGGGGCAAGCGCAGGATTTTCAAGGGGGGTTTCCTGAAAGGGGTGTCAAGAACAAGCCCAGTAGTAGGTTCATGACTAAAAACATCCATATATTCTATTTCATTGATCATATAATAATATTATATATATATTCTCTACTTGCCATAATTATTATGAAAGTTAGCCAATACAGATACCACTTTTACTTTTGTTATAAAGTATATTCATTAAATCGGGTACACACCGGAGCGATCTTTACGTATATTCTTTATACAGATTTATCATTGATCTGCCAATACATGCTCAGATGTTATTGGCTTCCTCTACTGTAGTAACGGGAACTGGCCCAACTGACCGATATTTCCATGTATAGCCTGTTATGCTGAAAAATTTGAGGTGATTTTTGTGGTGACAGATGCCGTTCGTCTGGATGGGGAGAAATGGCCGTTTGGACATTTTGGTAAATCACTGCCGATCTTGCAGACTATAAAGAGACCTTTCGCCACGAGCGACAGTGCTTTGTCTCGGCCAACTGCTCGATATCGACAGACGGTCGGGAACAAAGTCAGAGCTGTGACACTAACGGTGAATCTGACAAAATTTGCTGAAATTGTCGTTATCGGGACATGACTGAAAATTTCCATTACCTTTTCGCTTTACTACAGTAGAGGGAGCCAAAACTAAACGTAAGGGGACAGAAAAGAACCCTAATTATACACAGGTCTACTATCCTGTGGCACTCAACCACATTTCTCCCAGAGTAAGTCAAAACGCAAGTGTGGTGGGGACATATCCCCTATAACTCACCCTAATATTAATTAAGACTGATACGGTCCAATGGTGCACATAAATATTTTATTAAAGGGGAACTGTAACTGGAGGGACCATGGGGTCCATGAGTGGAGGGACCTGTGGGGCTGCAAAGGGGAGGAGGGACAACAGGACAGATTGACTGACATGGTTTCAGAGCAGGAAGCAGGGGACTGGTGATGCTGCTGCCATATCAACACACAAAAATGTAAATATCTTCAAAACTATGCAAAGTAAACAATGGAAAAAAATTACACTCAGGGAAGCAATTTTCTATCAATTTACCTAAAGTCATTTTGAACCACAGTTCCCCTTTAACCTTCAAAAACACATAAAAAACGAAAACACACAGAAACTAAAATGTCATAAATATATATAGTGCAGAAGCACCTGGGAGGTAATTGGAAACCTAAGGATGAAAGTTGCTGGTATATGGAGAAATTCCTAAAAATTCCTAAAATTCCAAAAGTCTGGGTGGGATAAGAGAAATACTTGTATATAAGATCCTATATTGGCAGTTCAAAGAAAAGGCATATTGCAAGCATAAAACAATCTCACCCAAAGGCAGGTGTCCATAGGGGGTCCGTATCCAGCAGAATTATCAGCAAATCATCCGCTTAATCTATAAGGTATCCGGTCAGCCAATAACATCTGAGCATGTATTGGCCGATTGAATGATTGATCTGTATAAAGAATATATGAAACGATCGCTCCATTGTATATATATAATATATATAATATAATGCAGGGATAAGCAACCAGTAGATCTCCAGATCTACAACTCTCAGCATTCCTCTACAAGCACTCTGTAGTTAGGGAATTCTGGGAGTTGTAGTTTCCAAACATCTGGAGATCTACTGGTGCCTATACCTGATATAATGTAATGTTGACAGTCAGTATACAACTACCTCCAGGCAGGGGTGTTCCTAGAGTTTTTGACACCTGAAACAACTTTTCAATGCCGCCTATCAGACGTGAAGCGGGTATGGCTTCAACAGGGAACATAGGCGTATATTGTGGAGATGAGTATGGTGGGTGACTAACACTGACTGGAGGGCTGAAACTACATGATTGGTGGACTGGTGCTTGCAGGATGGAGTTTTTTTTAATGCTGCCTTTTAAGTGTCCGCAGGGGTGTGCCCTGAGCAAATGTTTCAGTTTGCTATATGGTAGGGGCACCCCTGCCTCCAGGATATCTTAAAGGGCAAGTCAAGCCTAAAATAAAGTAACCATAGAAATGTTAATCACACCTCTAATCCCCACTTTCACATTATCTATAGGTTTAAAGATTCCCATGAAGGGACTTACCCGACCAGCTCCCTAGCTGCATTAATGCGGCCCCCTGCTCCAGTTTTGAGCAAAAACAGGAGCAGAGGACTTCTGCGCGATATCCGCTCTACTTTCTGGCGGCTGTCAGACAATTGGGGCGTGACGTCATGTTGCTCCTTTACTGACCAGGAACTGGAAACTGTTGTCAGGCGCAGAGCTGAGGAGGAGCGGTGAGGAACAAGGGTCAGGTAAGGAACTTCAGGGGCATATTTGGAAATTATTATTTTTGCTTGAATGCCCTTTAATGTATGCAGGGAGGCACACTCGGATAAAGTTCAAATCAAACTTGTATTTATTAGGTGCTCGACATACAAGCCAAATACACACAACGTTTCGGGGGGTCCAACCCCCTTCCTCAGGTTGGACCCCCCGAAACGTTGTGTGTATTTGGCTTGTATGTCGAGCACCTAATAAATACAAGTTTGATTTGAACTTTATCCGAGTGTGCCTCCCTGCATACTTTATATTGATTTGAACCTTACCTGATGTGGCACAGGCTTAGGGGGAGCACCTCATTAATCTACCTGTTTGGGATCCACAATTGCTGCCCTTAATGTACCCTACTACTATTCCTGCTGACTTGCACGAGTAGGCAGAAAGGGGGATTCCAGGCACCAGTAATCCCTCTAAACACGCCACTGCTATATTAGAGGGAGCCAAAACAAGTGTGGGCTCACAGCCAACTGATCCCCATACCAATCATTAACAATGGCTAGTAACAGAGTAATGTACATATCAATCCTATTACAACCTTAATATTGTATTAGATAAATACGTACAAACATAGTCACACTATCAATTTCAAAAACAGAACATGCCATTTATGAATAAGTAGTAAAAAGTAGAGTACTGTGACACATTTAATGGACATAACAGTTTATTTTAGTAGACAAACTTTCGAGGGATCAACCCTCTCCTCAGGTCGGAGCAGCACTGATTGAAACAAAGGTTAACAGAAAGCAAAAAGCTAATTACATTAGATAACAAGATAATAACTCCCCCCCCCCCCAAAAAAAAGTCCAGAATATACTGAGGAATGAGAGGGGGGTAATAAAATAGAGAGATAACAGCGTACTAGGGTGGGCAACCAAATGGAAAGGAGAGAGGTAGCAGGGAGGTAGGGGAATAGGGAGGGGGGGGATGCTGGATGAGAGAAAAGCCGACACTGAGACTATGTACATATTGTATACCATCCACATATTGATAACAACATATAACCCAATATTGGAAGGAATACGTACATAATGATAGAACTACAACCTATGATTATCAAGATAAAACCCTTAAAAAATTTTCCCAGAAACCCCCTATACTTGCCTTTCGGCAACCACCAAACCCTTACCAAAAACCAGTAAGAAGAAAGTTACACACAGATTTAAAAATATCCCCAGGCACCAAACCATGCAACCAATGTACAGACACTATATATCTAGGGGCCCCCAGTCCTTATTGTGTAAAATTTAGGAAGAAGTAGGATGAAATGTTTAGCCTTTTACAGCAGTGTGATCGTCAAGTAAATTGATTCCGGAGATGAATCTTTATGGCCCGTTACAATTTGTAGAATCAATTTTTACACTTCATTCTAATTTTAGAGCTTTCATCTTACTGGCAAAACCATTACATCTACATTCCAAAGTGCTGCACATCTCAGATAGGATGGACCGGTCAATGATGGAGAATGTCGGGATGGATTATAAATGATTATCAAGGCAGTTGGGTGGAAAATGGATAGAGTTTTGAGTATGGTTTGTGTTGGATGTGTATGGTTTGTGTTTGTTGTGTATGGTTTGAGTTTGTTGTGTATGGTTTGTGTTGGATGTGTCTGGTTTGTTTGTTGTGTATGGTTTGAGTTTGTTGTGTATGGTTTGAGTTTTTGTGTATGGTTTGTGTTGGATGTGTATGGTTTGAGTTTGTTGTGTATGGTTTGAGTTTGTTGTGTATGGTTTGAGTTTGTTGTGTATGGTTTCATCAGCCTAGGAATTTGTCTTGTCTCCTTGACTGACCAAACAAATCCGTTACGTCTATTGTGGAATAAGGGTGCACACTAATGGAAATATTTCAAACTTTATTTATATTGCCCAGGGCCCACTTATAAATCCAAAGGTGTACTAAGAGATGTTCCCTCACTATTGGGTGTAATAAAGGCTGAATAAGGTTAAAGGAATTGTACACCGAAAAAATGTCTTTTCCTCAATTCAATCTATAAATGAATACATGTAAGCAGCACTTACTCTGATGTGTTTGTGTTGCTGCATCACTTCAATCCAGTACTTGTTTGGCTAAAGCTCAGTCCCTCAGTCCCCAAGCCCCCTGCCAGAATTTCTGACTCTCTGTGAGGGCAAGCATGCTCAGTAATCCCTATGAGGCAGCATTGTGAGAGGGAATTTCCCACCATGCAGTTCACATACCAACTGCCACCATTCCAGCTACAGCAAAACTATACATTACAGAAGAGTTTATGATACTAAGGCATTTGATTGACAGCTGAAATATAAGATGATCTAAAGAAATAAAGACAAAGCAATGGAAAGAATTATAGTTTCCAGTAAGGGGCAATTAAAAAAAACTAATTTCCCAGTGTACATAGGACTGTAGGACTTGCTATTGTAGACTGCTCATGGTTTGGGGACCTTACTCTACCATAACTGAAAATAAGACTTTGCCTACTTTTGATATTTAAGGCTTTATTTTTTGCACAATTTGTGTAGACCATGCTTTATATCACGTGGTATTCGGGTTTCTCTACAAATGTAAAACGAGCAGTTTTCATACAAAACTTTGTTAGGACCACACAAGCTGGAAAAGGTGGTGTACCGTGTTAGTCAGTTAAAATGTTTACAGGGTAACCCTTTTGAAATAAAAAAAAAATAACAAAAGTGGTATAAAGGATATACTTTTATTGGCTAAGTAAGATAATCATAGCAAGCTTTGAGGACATTCTAGTTACTATAAAGTGGTATAAAGGTGATACCTTTATTGGCTAACTAAGATAATCATAGCAAGCTTTCAGAACATCCTAGTTCCTATAAAGTGGTATAAAGGTGATACCTTTATTGGCTAACTAAGATAATCATAGCAAGTTTTCAGGACATTCTAGTTCCTATAAAGTGGTATAAAGGTGATACCTTTATTGGCTAACTAAGATCATCATAGTAAGCTTTCAGGACATTCTAGTTCCTATAAAGTGGTATAAAGGTGATACCTTTATTGGCTAACTAAAATAATCATAGCAAGCTTTTAGAACATTCTAGTTCTAATCAACTTGAAAAACTAGAACTAGAATGTCCTGAAAGCTTGCTATGATTATCTTAGGTTTAGCAATAAAGGTATCACCTTTATCCACTTTATAGGAACTAGAATGTCTGAAAACTTGCTATGATTATCTTAGTTAGCCAATAAAGGTATCACCTTTATACACTTTATAGGAACTAGGATGTTCTGAAAGCTTGCTATGATTATCTTAGTTAGCCAAAAAGGTATCACCTTTATACCACTTTTAGGAACTAGGATGTTCTGAAAGCTTGCTATGATTATCTTAGTTAGCCAATAAAGGTATCACCTTATACCACTTTATAGGACTAGGATGTTCTGAAAGCTTGCTATGATTATCTAGTTAGCCAATAAAGGTATCACCCTTTTATACCACTTTATAGGAACTAGGATGTTCTGAAAGCTTGCTATGGTTATCTTAGTCAGCCAATAAAGGTATCACCTTTATACCACTTTATAGGAACTAGAATGTCCTGAAAACTTGCTATGATTATCTTAGTTAGCCAATAAAGGTATCACCTTTATACCACTTTATAGGAACTAGAATGTCCTGAAAGCTTGCTATGATTATCTTAGTTAGCCAATAAAGGTATCACCTTTATACCACTTTATAGGAACTAGAATGTCCTGAAAACTTGCTATGATTATCTTAGTTAGCCAATAAAGGTATCACCTTTATACCACTTTATAGGAACTAGAATGTCCTGAAAGCTTGCTATGGTTATCTTAGTCAGCCAATAAAGGTATCACCTTTATACCACTTTATAGTAACTATAATGTCCTGAAAACTTACCATGATTATCTTAGTTAGCCAATAAAGGTATCACCTTTATACCACTTTATAGGAACTAGAATGTCCTGAAAGCTTACTATGATGATCTTAGTTAGCCAATAAAGGTATCAACTTTATACCACTTTATAGTAACTAGAATGTCCTCAAAGCTTGCTATGATTATCTTACTTATCCAATAAAGGTATCACCTTTATACCACTTTATAGGAACTAGAATGTCCTGAAAGCTTACTATGATGATCTTAGTTAGTCAATAAAGGTATCAACTTTATAGTAACTAGAATGTCCTCAAAGCTTGCTATGATTATCTTACTTAGCCAATAAAGGTATCACCTTTATACCACTTTATAGGAACTAGAATGTCCTGAAAGCTTACTATGATTATCTTAGTTAGCCAATAAAGGTATCACCTTTATACCACTTTATAGGAACTAGAATGTCCTCAAAGCTTGCTATGATTATCTTAGTTAGCCAATAAAGGTATCACCTTTATACCACTTTACAGGAATTAGAATGTCCTGAAAGCTTACTATGATTATCTTACTTAGCCAATAAAGGTATCACCTTTATACCACTTTATAGGAACTAGAATGTCCTGAAAGCTTACTATGATTATCTTAGTTACCAATGAAGGTATCACCTTTATACCACTTTATAGGAACTAGAATGTCCTCAAAGCTTACTATTATTATCTTAGTTAGCCAATAAAGGTATCACCTTTATACCACTTTATAGGAACTAGAATGTCCTCAAAGCTTGCTATGATTATCTTACTTAGCCAATAAAAGTATATCCTTTATACCACTTTTGTTATTATTTTAATTTAAAAGGGTTACCCTGTAAACATGATCACAGAAGCTCTGATCGTTAGGTCTTCTCCAATGAAATATCTTCTCTTATCGCACCCTCCACCTATATCATATTGTATAGCTCCTCCTATCACTATGTTCTGCTGTTATATACAGGGCTGGACATATCTCTGGATTCAGGTAGCCAATATGTCTAGAGGGTTTAAATGTTTTTTCTATGGAACTGTTTAGGGTAGACTGCCTTAAGATACCCAGCCTGTATAAAGTCCAGGAGGGATAGTTACCTGCTCCACTACAGGTAAGTATATGTTAGACAGATATCTGCAAGGTGTGGGGGCAGAAAACCACAATGACGAACTACTGTCATCTGCATCGCTTTCAGTCGTTCTAAACTATTATGGGGCAAGCGCAGGATTTTCAAGGGGGGTTTCCTGAAAGGGGTGTCACTGAACAAGCCCAGTAGTAGGTTCATGACTAAAAACATCCATATATTCTATTATCTATTGATCATATAATAATATTATATATATATTCTCTACTTGCCATAATTATTATGAAAGTTAGCCAATACAGATACCACTTTTACTTTTGTTATAAAGTATATTCATTAAATCTGGGTACACACCGGAGCGATCTTTACGTATATTCTTTATACAGATTTATCATTCGATCTGCCAATACATGCTCAGATGTTATTGGCTTCCTCTACTGTAGTAACGGGAACTGGCCCAACTGACCGATATTTCCATGTATTAGCCTGTTATGCTGAAAAATTTGAGGTGATTTTTGTGGTGACAGATGCCGTTCGTCTGGATGGGAGAAATGGCCGTTTGGACATTTTGGTAAATCACTGCCGATCTTGCAGACTATAAGAGACCTTTCGCCACGAGCGACAGTGCTTTGTCTCGGCCAACTGCTCGATATCGACAGACGGTCGGGAACAAAGTCAGAGCTGTGACACTAACGGTGAATCTGACAAAATTTGCTGAATATTGTCGTTATCGGGACATGACTGAAAATTTCCATTACCTTTTCGCTTTACTACAGTAGAGGGAGCCAATAACTAAACGTAAGGGGACAGAAAAGAACCCTAATTATACACAGGTCTACTATCCTGTGGCACTCAACCACCATTTCTCCCAGAGTAAGTCAAAACGCAAGTGTGGTGGGGACATATCCCCTATAACTCACCCTAATATTAATTAAGACTGATACGGTCCAATGGTGCACATAAATATTTTATTAAAGGGGAACTGTAACTGGAGGGACCATGGGGTCCATGAGTGGGAGGGACCTGGGGGGCTGCAAAGGGGAGGAGGAGACACAGGACAGATTGACTGACATGGTTTCAGAGCAGGAAGCAGGGGACCTGGTGATGCTGCTGCCATATCACACACAAAAATGTAAATATCTTCAAAACTATGCAAAGTAAACAATGGAAATAAATTACACTCAGGGAAGCAATTCCTATCAATTTACCTAAAGTCATTTTTGAACCACAGTTCCCCTTTAACCTTCAAAAACACATAAAAAACGAAAACACACAGCTAAAATGTTCATAAATATATATAGTGCAGAAGCACCTGGGAGGTAATTGGAAACCTAAGGATGAAAGTTGCTGGTATATGGAGAAATTCCTAAAAATTCCTAAAATTCCAAAAAGTCCGGGTGGGATAAGAGAAATACTTGTATATAAGATCCTATATTGGCAGTTCAAAGAAAAGGCATATTGCAAGCATAAAACAATCTCACCCAAAAGGCAGGTGTCCATAGGGGGTCCGTATCCAGCAGAATTATCAGCAAATCATCCGCTTAATCTATAAGGTATCCCGGTCAGCCAATAACATCTGAGCATGTATTGGCCGATTGAATGATTGATCTGTATAAAGAATATATGAAACGATCGCTCCAGTGTATATATAATATATATAATATAATGCAGGGATAAGCAACCAGTAGATCTCCAGATCTACAACTCTCAGCATTCCTCTACAAGCACTCTGTAGTTAGGGAATTCTGGGAGTTGTAGTTTCCAAACATCTGGAGATCTACTGGTTGCCTATACCTGATATAATGTAATGTTGACAGTCAGCTATACAACTACCTCCAGGCAGGGGTGTTCCTAGAGTTTTTGACACCTGAAACAACTTTTCAATGCCGCCTATCAGACGTGAAGCGGGTATGGCTTCAACAGGGAACATAGGCGTATATTGTGGAGATGAGTATGGTGGGCTGACTAACACTGACTGGAGGGCTGACTTAACACTGATTGGTGGACTGGTGCTTGCAGGATGGAGTTTTTTTTTAACTGCTGCCTTTTAAGTGTTCCGCAGGGGTGTGCCCTGAGCAAATGTTTCAGTTTGCTATATGGTAGGGGCACCCCTGCCTCCAGGATATCTTAAAGGGCAAGTCAAGCCTAAAATAAAGTAACCATAGAAATGTTAATCACACCTCTAATCCCCACTTTCACATTATCTATAGGTTTAAAAGATTCCCATGAAGGGACTTACCCGACCAGCTCCCTAGCTGCATTAATGCGGCCCCCTGCTCCAGTTTTGAGCAAAAACAGGAGCAGAGGACTTCTGCGCTGATATCCGCTCTACTTTCTGGCGGCTGTCAGACAATTAGGGCGTGACGTCATGTTGCTCCTTTACTGACCAGGAACTGGAACTGTTGTCAGGCGCAGAGCTGAGGAGGAGCGGTGAGGAACAAGGGTCAGGTAAGGAACTTCAGGGGCATATTTGGAAATTATTATTTTTTGCCTTGACATGCCCTTTAATGTATGCAGGGAGGCACACTCGGATAAAGTTCAAATCAAACTTGTATTTATTAGGTGCTCGACATACAAGCCAAATACACACAACGTTTCGGGGGGTCCAACCCCCTTCCTCAGGGAGTGGCCCCCCGAAACGTTGTGTGTATTTGGCTTGTATGTCGAGCACCTAATAAATACAAGTTTGATTTGAACTTTATCCGAGTGTGCCTCCCTGCATACTTTATATTGATTTGAACCTTACCTGATGTGGCACAGGCCTTAGGGGGAGCACCTCATTAATCTACCTGTTTGGGATCCACAATTTGCTGCCCTTTAATGTACCCTACTACTATTCCTGCTGACTTGCACTGAGTAGGCAGAAAGGGGGATTCCAGGCACCAGTAATCCCTCCTAAACACGCCACTGCTATATTAGAGGGAGCCAAAACAAGTGTGGGCTCACAGCCAACTGATCCCCATACCAATCATTAACAATGGCTAGTAACAGAGTAATGTACATATCAATCCTATTACAACCTTAATATTGTATTAGATAAATACGTACAAACATAGTCACACTCATCAATTTCAAAAACAGAACATGCCATTTATGAATAAGTAGTAAAAAGTAGAGTACTGTGACACATTTAATGGACTAACAGTTTATTTTAGTAGACAAACTTTCGAGGGATCAACCCTCTTCCTCAGGTCGGAGCAGCACTGATTGAAACAAAGGTTAACAGAAAGCAAAAAGCTAATTACATTAGATAACAAGATAATAACTCCCCCCCCCCCCAAAAAAAGTCCAGAATATACTGAGGAATGAGAGGGGGTAATAAAATAGAGAGATAACAGCGTACTAGGGTGGGCAACCAAATGGAAAGGAGAGAGGTAGCAGGGGAGGTAGGGGAATAGTGAGGGGGGGGATGCTGGATGAGAGAAAAGCCGACACTGAGACTATGTACATATTGTATACCATCCACATATTGATAACAACATATAACCCAATATTGGAAGGAATACGTACAATAATGATAGAACTACAACCTATGATTAATCAAGATAAAACCCTTAAAAAATTTTCCCAGAACCCCCTATACTTGCCTTTCGGCAACCACCAAACCCTTACCAAAAACCAGTAAGAAGAAAGTTACACACAGATTATAAAAATATCACCCCAGGCACCAAACCATGCAACCAATGTACAGACACTATATATATAGGGGAAACCAGTCAAAAACTACAGAAGAGGATGAACTCCCACAAGTGGCATCACCAACCATAATGAGATTAATAACTGTTTACACTCCATAGAACACCTCCAAGTCTGGATCTTGAATGGACAGTTTAGCAGCAACCAAGATAGAAAAACATTTGAAGCCAAAATGATTCTGTTATTTGACTCCAAAAACAATGGGTTAAACCAAGACTTGGGATTCCTAGCCCACTATAACTGTTGATATATTTGTATATAGAACAATATGTGGAATGCATACTTCTTTAAAGGGCAACTGGTGTACCCAAACAAGTTAGGGTTCAATGAAAGCTTGCAGACTTGTAACTTTTGAATTACATATCTGGTTGCAACCTGTGAGAAATTATAGCGAGGTAAATGTTGAAACGTCCTGCTGCCAGTAGCTGTAGTAACATCACCTGACTCTCTGCTCCTCCCATTTTTGAGCATGCTCACAAACGCAATTGGTCACATGGCTACAATATGGTGAAAGCAGGAAGTTATGTTGATAAACCTTTCCAGAAATATAACTTCTAACAAGGTTTACCTAGAGATTTCATTTTAAAGGTACAGCAGGTTACAATAAGGGTTAAATAGAGTTAAAGGCCATAGTTGTCCTTTAACTAACATATCATCCAAATGTAATTTTGTGATTTGCACAATTCTAGACATTGTAAAGGATTTTGTGCAATTATTAAAGGGTAAGTCTTGCCTCTCCCTCTAAAGTAAAATAAGTTTATTCGCAGCGCCGTCTCAACAGACAGAGCATTCTGGGAGTTGTAGTTTTATAAACACCCGGAGGACTCATCAATATCAAATTAGGAAAATGTAAAAATACAGAATTTTTTTTGCATTCACCATTACTTGGCATTACAGCGGTTGCTGATGATAGCAACCGGAGAACTGTTTAAATGCCAGAGTTTATTATTATCATTATTACTATTATTAATTATTATTTTTAATTATTATTATGATTAATTATTATCACTATTTATATTATTACTATTATTAATATTCATTATTATTATTAATAATAATCATTATTATTACTATTGTTATTATTATTAATTATTGTTAATATTATTATTATTAATTATTATTATAATTACTATTATCATAATTATTATTAGTAGTGATTTGGCTAGACTTCCGCACACCTTAAAATTTATCTTACCGGGTGCAGGTGGTCTGAAGCGATCCTTCCTCGCTAGTCATATAAATAAATGTTCAGTGCACCTTTGTCAAGGAACGTTGGAAAATAAAGATTGGAAATCTGATTAAGACTGGTGTGCGATGGTTACCCAACATTTATTATTATTATTAGTATTATTATCATTATTACTATAATTATAATTATTATTACTATTATTGTAATTATTAATTATGATTATTAATGATTGTTTATTAATTATTATTATTAATTATGATTACTACTATTATTGTTGATTATTTATTATTATTATTATTAATAATAATAATAATAGTAATAATAATAATTATTAGTATTATTTATTATTATTGATATTATTATTATTATTAATAATAATAATTATTATTTCTTATTATTGATATTATTATTAATGATATATACCATTCCCAATACCAGGGGAAGATTTGTCTAGAGGAATGCTGGGTATTGCAGTATGGCAGCTCCAACAGTAAATCATTATAACATTACACCCTAGTCTTGTCTATTCTGCATGGTTTGGGGGAAGTTGTTTTCCCTGTAAAATTGCTGCTATTTACCCAACAAATAGAGTTAAACTAAAACTCCCTGCATGCTCTTCGCTCCCCATGACCCTACTCACTGCCTTAGACACCAGCTGGTTTCCACTTCCCCCTCCTGTCAGTCTTAGCCCCGCCCAGCGAGGCTGCCTCATGACTGACACCTTCATCCTCCAATCATCTGGTGAAAAGCGCGGTTTGCCGGTAGCAGCTCATCCGTCTGACTCCGTTGTTAGGGGGCGGGACTTCCGTTGTCAGGGGGAAATGTCCACAGCGGTCTCTGTTGTTGTTGTCGTCGTCGCTTTGCGGCTCCCGGTATGAGATGTCAGGTAAGGGGAATTCCTGTGGGAACCTGGTGGGGGTGGTGCTGAGTTTTATGTGGGTGTCACTTGGGGGTTTAAACAGGGTTTGGAAACGAAACACTCACACAGCTACTAGTCTTTGTGATCAGGTACAGCAAGGGGTGCTGGGAAGTTTAGTTTTGCAGTAATTACAGTTCCTGCTTCCTCATTGGACACAGACCTTCCTTCCTGGTCACATGGTTAGTGGGAGACCAGATAGGAATATATATTCCTATAAACTATCATGGTCCCCATACATCCCCATGCACTATCATGGTCCCCATACATCCCCATGCACTATCATGGTCCCCATACATTCCCATGCACTATCATGGTCCCAAATATCCACATTACACTTCATGGTGCCCATAACATCCCCATTACACTATAATGGTCCCCATCATCCCCTACATTTCATGGTCCATACATCCCCATACACTATCATGGTCCCCATACATCCCCATACCCTATCATGGTCCATACATCCCCATACACTATCATGGTCCCCATACATCCATCCATTATCATGGTCCATACATCCCATACACTATCATGGTCCCCATACATCCCCATACACTATCATGGTTCCCCATACATCCCAATACCTATCATGGTCCCCATACATCCCCTATATATCCCCCCATACATCCCCTATATTATCATGGTCCCTGTACTGATCCATACGTGGGTCTATCTAGTACAAAATGAGGGCCCGTGACTATATTAATGATCCCACATTATTATATGGACCCCATACATCTCCATGTATTCATGGTCCCTGTGAACTGATCCATACTGGGGGTCTATCCATACATAATGAGGTCCGTGACTATATTATGATCCCACATTACTAATAGCCCCAAACAGCTCCATACATATCACATCCCTGTACTGATCCATACTGGGGTCTATCTAGTACATAAGGAGCCATGACTATTTAATGATCCCACATTACTATATGGACCCCATACAGCTCCATACATTATCATGGTCTCTATACTGATCCATTGGGGGTCTATCTAGTACATAATGAGGGGTCATCACTATATTGATGATCCCACATTACTATATGGACCCCATACAGCTCCATACATTAGCATGGTCCCTGTACTGATCCATACTTGGGGTCTATCCTGTACATAATGAGAGACCATGACTATATTAATGATCCCACATTACTATATGGACCCCATACAGCTCCATACATTACCATGGTCCCTGTACTGATTCATACTGGGGGTCTATCCAGTACATAATGAGGGACCATGACTATATTATACCCACAGTACTATATGGACCCCATACAGCTTAAAACATTGTCATGGTCCCTGTACTGATCATACTGGGGTGTATCCAGTACATAATGAGGGACCATGACTATATTAATGATCCCACAGTACTATATGGACCCCATACATCTTAATACATTATCATGGTCCCTGTACTGATCCATACTGGGTCTATCCAGTACATAATGAGGGCCTTGACTATATTAGTGATCCCACAGTACTATATGGACCCCATACATCCCCTACATTATCATGGTCCCTGTACTGATTCATACTGGGGGTCTATCCAGTACATAATGAGGGACCATGACTATATTAGTGATCCCACAGTACTATATGGACCCCATACAGCTAATACATTGTCATGGTCCCTGTACTGTACCATATTGGGGGTCTATCCAGTACACAATGAGGGACCATGACTATAGTAATGATCCCACATACTATATGGACCCCATACAGCTCCATACATGCATGTGCCTGTACTGATCCATACTGGGTCTTCCGTACATAATGAGGGACCATGACTATATTAATGACCCACATTACTATATGGACCCCATACAGCTCCATACATTATCATGGTCCCTGTACTGATCCATACTGGGGGTCTATCCAGTACATATGAGGGACCATGACTATATAATGATCCCACATTATATATGGACCCCATACACAGCTCCATACATTATCATGATCCCTGTACTGATCCATATTGGTGGTCTATCCAGTACAAATGAGGGACCATGACTATATTAATGATCCCAGTACTATATGGACCCATACAGCTTAATACATTGTCTGGTCCCTGTACTATCCATACTGGGGGTCTATCCAGTACATAATGAGGGACCATGACTATATTAATGATCCCACATTACTATATGGACCCCATACAGCTCCATACATATCATGATCCCTGTACTGATCCATATTGGGGGTCTATCCAGTACATAATGAGGGACCTTGACTATATTAAGGATCCCACAGTACATATGGACCCCATACAGCTCCATACATTATCATGGTCCCTGTACTGATCCATATTGGGGGTCTATCCAGTACATAATGAGGGACCATGACTATATTATGATCCCACATTACTATATGGACCCCATACAGCTCCATACATTATCATGATCCCTGTACGGATCCATATTGGGTGGTCTACATCCAGTACATAATGAGGGACCATGACTATATTAATGATCCCACAGTACTATATGGACCCCATACAGCTCCATACATTATCATGGTCCCTGTACTGATCCATATTGGGGGTCTATCCAGTACATAATGAGGGACCATGACTATTTAATGATCCCACATACTATATGGACCCCATACAGCTCCATACATTATCACGATCCCTGTACTGATCCATACTGGGGTCTATCCAGTAACAAATGAGGGACCTTGACTATATTAATGATCCCACATTACTATATGGACCCCATCAGCTCCATACATTATCACGATCCCTGTACTGATCCATATGGGGGTCTATCCAGTACATAATGAGGGACCATGACTAATTAATGATCCCACATTACTATATGGACCCCATACAGCTCCATACATTATCATGATCCCTGTACTGATCCATATTGGGGTCTATCCAGTACCAATGAGTGGAGGGACCATGACTTATTAATGATCCCACATACTATATGGACCCCATACAGCTCCATACATTATCACGATCCCTGTACTGATCCATACTGGGGTCTATCCAGTACAAATGAGGGACCTTGACTATATTAGATCCCCATTACTATGGACCCCATACAGCTCCATACATTATCATGGTCCATGTACTGATCCATATTGGGGGTCTATCCAGTACATAATGAGGGACCATGACTATATAATGATCCCACATTACTATATGGACCCCCATACAGCTCCATACATTATCATGATCCCTGTACTGATCCATATTGGGGTCTATCCAGTACATAATGAGGGACCTTGACTATATATGATCCCACATTACTATATGGACCCCATACAGCTCCATACATTATCAGAGTCCCTGTACTGATCCATATGGGGGTCTATCCAGTACATAATGAGGGACCATGACTATATAGTGATCCCACATACTATGGACCCCATACAGCTCCATACATTATCATGGTCCCTGTACTTTCATATTGGGGGTCTATCCAGTACATAATAAGGGACCATGACTATATAATTATCCCACATTACTATATGGACCCCATAACAGCTCCATACATTATCATGATCCCTGTACTATCCATATTGGGGGTCTATCCAGTACACATGAGGGACCATGACTATATTAATGATCCCACATTACTATATGGACCCCATACAGCTCCATACATTATCATGATCCCTTACTGATCCATATTGGGGGTCTATCCAGTAACATAATGAGGGACCATGACTATATTATTGATCCCACATTACTTATGGACCCCATACAGCTCCATACATTACATAGGTCCCTGTACTGATCCATACTGGGGGTCTATCCAGTACACAATGAGGGACCATGACTATATTAATGATCCCACATTACTATGATGGACCCCATACAGCTCCATACATTATCATGGTCCCTGTACGATCCATATGGTGGGTCTATCCAGTACATAATGAGGGACCATGACTATATTATGATCCCACAGTACTATATGGACCCCATACAGCTCCATACATTATCATGATCCCTGTACTGATCCATATTGGTGTCTATCCAGTACATAATGAGGGACCATGACTTATTGTGATCCCACAATACTTATGGACCCCATACAGCTCCATACATTATCATGATCCCTGACTGATCCATATTGGGGGTCTATCCAGTACATAATGAGGGACCATGACTATATTAATGATCCCACATTACTATATGGACCCCATACAGCTCCATACATTATCATGGTCCGTACTGATCCATATTGGGGGTCTATCCAGTACACAATGAGGGCCTGACTATATAGTGATCCCACATTACTATATGGACCCCATACAGCTCCATACATTATCATGGTCCCTGTACTGATCCATATTGGTGGTCTTCCAGTACATAATGAGGGACCATGACTATATTAATGATCCCACATTACTATATGGACCCCATAAGCTCCATACATTATCATGATCCCTGTACTGATCCATATTGGGGTGTCTATCCAGTACATAATGAGGGACCTGACTATATTAGTGATCCCACATTACTATATGGACCCCATACAGCTCCATACATTATCATATCCCTGTACTGATCCATATTGGGGTCTATCCAGTACATAATGAGGGACCATGACTATATTAGTGATCCCACATTACTATATGGACCCCATACAGCTCCATACATTATCATGATCCCTGTACTGATCCATACTGGGGGTCTATCCAGTACATAATGAGGACCATGACTTATTATGATCCCACATTACTATATGGACCCCATACAGCCCATACATTATCATGTCCCTGTACTGATCCATACTGGGGGTCTATCCAGTACATAATGAGGGACCATGACTATATTAGTGATCCCACATTACTATATGGACCCCATACAGCTCCATACATTATCATGATCCCTGTACTGATCCATACTGGGGGTCTATCCAGTACATAATGAGGGACCATGACTATATTAATGATCCCACATTACTATATGGACCCCATACAGCTCCATACATTATCATGACCCTGTACTGATCCATATGGGGGTCTATCCAGTACATAATGAGGGACCTGACTATATTAATGATCCCACATACTATATGGACCCCATACAGCTATACATTATCATGGTCCCTGTACTGATCCATATGGGGGTCATCCAGTAACATATGAGGGACCATGACTATATTAATGATCCCACATTACTATATGGACCCCATACAGCTCCATACATTATCATGGTCCCTGTACTGATCCTTTGGGGTCTATCCAGTACAATATGAGGGACCATGACTAATTAATGATCCCACAGTACTATATGGACCCATACAGCTTAATAATTTCTGGTCCCTGTCTGATCCATACTGGGGGTCTATCCAGTACATAATGAGGGACCATGACTATATTAATGATCCCACATACTATATGGACCCCATACAGCTCCATACATTTCATGGTCCTGTACTGATCCATCATTGGGGGTCTATCCAGTACACAATGAGGGACCATGACTATATTATGATCCACATTACTATATGGACCCCATACGCTCTATACATTATCATGTCCCTGTACTGATCCATATGGGGGTCTATCCAGTACATAATAGGGACCTGGACTATATTAATGGATCCGCTGTACATTCTATATGGACCCATACAGTGCTCCTACTTATTCATCGTCCTGACTGATCCATTTGGTGGTCTAATCCAGTACACTAATAAGGGGCCCCGTTGACTATATAGTGATCCCGACATTAGCATATGGACGGCCCATACAAGGGCTCCATACATATGATGGTCCCTGTACTGATCGCTATTGGTGGTCTGATATCAGTACATAATGTAGGGAGCCATGACTATATTAATGACCCACAGTAAACTATATGGAACTCCATACAAGTCTCCATACATTATCATGGTGCCACTGTACTGAATCCTATATTGGGGGCTATCCATTACATACATGAGGACGATGAACTATATTAATATCCCAGTGCAATTTACTATATGGACGCCCATACAGCTCCCTACATTATCATGATCCCTGTACTGAATCCAATTGTGGGTTGCTATCCAGTACAGGCCATTCAATGAGGGGACCTGACTTATTGAATCCCCACGTTACTATAAATGGCGCTCCCACCAGCTCCATAACATTTCACGATCCTAGTACTGATCTATTGGGGTCTCTCACTAGTACATAACTGAGGGCGCAGGACATATTAGATGGATCCCACATACTCATATTGGACCCGACGCTCATAACACTCTATCTACCTTGTCCTGTGACTGGATGCATATGGGGGTCATCCAGTAACAGAATGATGGACACCATGACTATATTAAGTGATCGCACATTCGAAGTTGAGCCCTAGAGCAGTACAGCTCCATACATATCATGAGTCTCCTGTAGCTCGTGCCATATTGGTGGTCTATCCAGTATCACCCAATGAGGGGGCCTTATGACTATATAGATGATCACCTACATTTACTATAGTGGACCCCATACTAGCTCCTATACATTATGTCCATGATCCCTGTACTGATTCCATACTTGGGGTCTATCCGTAGCATAATTAGGACCATGACTATATTTAATGTATCCCACTAATTACATAATGGACGCGTGCGCATACAAGCTTCCTATAGCATTATCATGATCCCTGTACTGATCTCATATTGGGGTCTATCCAGTATTCCATATGAGGGACCATGACTAATATTAAAAAATTGATCCACCATATTACCCCGATAGACGGCCGCTTACAGCTGCCAGTACATTATCATGAATCCCTGACTGATCCATACATTGGTTGGTCTATCCAGTACACAATGAGGACCATGACTATATAGTATGCTGCCCACAGTACTATATGGACCCATACAGCTCTATACATTTCATGAGTCCCTTACTAGACCATATGGCTGTTGGTCTATCCATCACATAATGAGGGACCATGACTATTTTAAAATGTCCCACGATTACTAATGGACGCCATACAGGCTCTCATACATATGCATGATCCCGTCTGATCCATATTGGGGGTTCCTATCCAGTACGACAATGAGGGGACCATGACTATATTATGATTCCACCATACAGTATAAATGGACCCTATACAGGCATCTATACATGATGCATGATCCTGTACTGATCGATAGCGGGGGTCTATCCAGTACATAATGAGGTGACGCATTGACTATTATTAGTGATCCGACAGTACAGTATGGACGCCCATACAGCTCCCTACATTATCATCGTTCTCGTCCCTGTACTATCTCACTATGGTGGTCTATACCAGTACATAATGAGGGACCTATACTAATATATGTATCCACAGTACTATTGGACGCCGCTATACAGCTCCATATCATATCATGGATCCCTGTATCTGTCGCATACTGGGGGTCTATCAGTACACATGAGTGGGCTTTACTATTTAATGATTCCACATTAGCTTATATGTGACCACCATACATAACTGCTCATAGCATATCATGGTCCGCTGTACTGATTCCATCCTTGGGTGCTATCCAGTACATATGAGGGGCCTTGACTATATAATGATCCTCACAGTACTTGTAGGACGCATTGTTCGTCCAACTCACCAGACCATGGATGATTAGGTAAAGTTTTTTTGTTGAAATTCATTACTGAATTACCGCTTCCTGTTACGACTGTGATGGTTCTCATTCATTCCACGGTCATGTGTATATGTGGTGATTCAGTTAGGTCATAACTGGATTTGAGTTAGTGCTTGAAGACTACTTTTTGCTAGTCATCCGACTGGCTTTTTCCTCGATGCTCTCTGGAAGGCTCCAGGGAATGCTGGGAGTTGTACTTTTAAACATCTGGGGAAAGCGGTTTGAAGATTCTCTGCCGCTATGGCAGCTCTCACGCAGTTTTTGTGTGTTTATAGATGTATCTATCTATCAGGTGTCTGACGCTCTAGGTTTTAAGGCGAATAAATATTTCAGTTTCAAAAAATAGTTAACCTATCTTTAAATTGAAATAATATTGACCGATATAATCCCTGAAGGTCTTAGCATGGGGCAAGGTGTGCCCGATTACTATACGCCATCATAACTTAAATTCGGTTAATTCTTGTACCTGTACTTGGACTTGTAGGTTTAACCATTCCACACAGGCTGCAGTATCAACATTCTACTTCCACACAATAAATTCCAATAGTGCAATATCAATAGCAAATACGGTAATGATTCATCACTCCGTTAATGTTGTAATAATATATTTGACATTGATAAAGTCGCTCAGTTTATTTCTTGTGTTACATGGTGTTCATGACACGACTTAAGGTTCGTAGCCCCGTCGCGATGCGCGTGTGCTACCCGGCGACGCATGATTTGTATGAATATGCCCTGTTTTGGGCCCGCTATATCGTCCATGTGTATGGGCTACTTTATTCGTCCTAAACGTCCGTAGTCTCGTGAGGTCATTACCCAATTCCTCCAGCCGGGCGGATCTCCATTCGTAGCACATAGTGGGCCCTTCGCGGGATCGCTGTCCCGGAAATCGCTACCGGGCGGATCGCGGCCGTTCGTAGCAACACATAGTGCTCCTTGGGAATAATCGCTTCCGGCCGGTATATCCATGTCGTACACATAGTGGCTCCGGATCCTCCTGGAGCTGCATCTCCGTTCATACACATAGTGCCTTCTGTGTA
>JAACNH010000213.1:286346-321345 GCA_019447015.1 Hymenochirus boettgeri
TGGTCCATACATCCCCATACACTATCATGGTCCCCATACATCCCCATACACTATCATGGTTCCCATACATCCCCATACACTATCATGGTCCCCATACATCCCCATATACTATCATGGTCCCCATACATCCCCATACATTATCATGGTCCCTGTACTGATCCATACTGGGGGTCTATCTAGTACATAATGAGGGCCCGTGACTATATTAATGATCCCACATTATTATATGGACCCCATACATCTCCATGTATTATCATGGTCCCTGTACTGATCCATACTGGGGGTCTATCCAGTACATAATGAGGGTCCGTGACTATATTAATGATCCCACATTACTATATAGACCCCATACAGCTCCATACATTATCACGATCCCTGTACTGATCCATACTGGGGGTCTATCTAGTACATAATGAGGGTCCATGACTATATTAATGATCCCACATTACTATATGGACCCCATACAGCTCCATACATTATCATGGTCTCTATACTGATCCATACTGGGGGTCTATCTAGTACATAATGAGGGGTCATCACTATATTGATGATCCCACATTACTATATGGACCCCATACAGCTCCATACATTAGCATGGTCCCTGTACTGATCCATACTTGGGGTCTATCCTGTACATAATGAGAGACCATGACTATATTAATGATCCCACATTACTATATGGACCCCATACAGCTCCATACATTACCATGGGGGGGTCCCCCCCCCCCCCCCCCCCCCCCCCCCCCCCCCCCCCCCCCCCCTGTAACTGATTCATACTGGGGGTCTATCCATTACATAATGAGGACCTGACTATATTATACCCACAGTACTATATGGACCCCATACAGCTTAAACATTTCATGGTCCCTGTACTGATCCATACTGGGGTTATCCAGTACATAATGAGGGCCATGACTATATTAATGATCCCACATACTATATGGACCCCATACACTAATACATTATCATGGTCCCTGTACTGATCCATACTGGGTCTATCAGTACATAATGAGGGGCCTTGACTATATTGTGATCCCACAGTACTATATGGACCCCATACATCCCCTACTTATCATGGTCCCTGTACTGATCATACTGGGGGTCTATCCGTTACATAATGAGGGACCATGACTATATTAGTGATCCCACATACTATATGGACCCCATACAGCTAATACATTTCATGGTCCCTGTACTGATCCATATTGGGGGTCTATCCAGTACAAATGAGGGACCATGACTATATAATGATCCCACATACTATTGGACCCCATACAGCTCCATAATCATGTCCTGTACTGATCCATACTGGGTCTATCCGTACATAATGAGGGACCATGACTATATAATGACCCACATTACTATATGGACCCCATACAGCTCCATACATTATCATGGTCCCTGTACTGATCCATACTGGGGGTCTATCCAGTACATATGAGGGACCATGACTATATAATGATCCCACATTACTTATATGGACCCCATACACAGCTCCATACATTATCATGATCCCTGTACTGATCCTATTGGGGTCTATCCAGTACAAATGAGGGACCATGACTATATTAATGATCCCAGTACTATATGGACCCCATACAGCTTAATACATTGTCTGGTCCCTGTACTGATCCATACTGGGGGTCTATCCAGTACATAATGAGGGACCATGACTATATTAATGATCCCACATTACTATATGGACCCCATACAGCTCCATACATATCATGATCCCTGTACTGATCCATATTGGGGGTCTATCCAGTACATAATGAGGGACCTTGACTATATTAAGGATCCCACAGTACATAATGGACCCCATCAGCTCCATACATTATCATGGTCCCTTACTGACCATATTGGGGGTCTATCCAGTACATAATGAGGGACCATGACTATATTATGATCCCACATTACTATGGACCCCATACAGCTCCATACATTATCATGATCCCTGTACTGATCCATATTGGGTGGTCTATCCAGTACAAATGAGGGACCATGACTATATTAATGATCCCACAGTACTATATGACCCCATACAGCTCCATACATTATCATGGTCCCTGTACTGATCCATACTGGGGGTCTATCCAGTACATAATGAGGGACCATGACTATATTAATGATCCCACATACTATATGGACCCCATACAGCTCCATACATTATCAGATCCCTGTACTGATCCATATGGGGTCTATCCAGTACAAATAGACCTGACTATATTAATGATCCCACATTACTATATGGACCCCATCAAGCTCCATACATTATCACGATCCCTGTACTGATCCATATGGGGTCTATCCAGTACATAATGAGGGACCATGACTAATTAATGATCCCACATTACTATATGGACCCCATACAGCTCCATACATTATCATGATCCCTGTACTGATCCATATGGGGTCTATCCAGTACATATGAGGGACCATGACTTATTAATGATCCCACATACTATATGGACCCCATACAGCTCCATACATTATCACGATCCCTGTACTGATCCATACTGGGGGTCTATCCAGTACAAATGAGGGACCTGACTATATTAGATCCCCAATTACTATGGACCCCATACAGCTCCATACATTATCATGGTCCTGTACTGATCCATATTGGGGGTCTATCCAGTACATAATAGGGACCATGACTATATAATGATCCCACATTACTATATGGACCCCATACAGCTCCATACATTATCATGATCCCTGTACTGATCCATATTGGGGTCTATCCAGTACATAATGAGGGACCTTGACTATATTATGATCCCACATTACTATATGGACCCCATACAGCTCCATACATTATCAGATCCCTGTACTGATCCATACTGGGGGTCTATCCAGTACATAATGAGGGACCATGACTATATTATGATCCCACATACTAATGGACCCCATACAGCTCCATACATTATCATGTCCCTGTACTGACATATTGGGGGTCTATCCAGTACATAATAAGGGACCATGACTATATAATATCCCACATTACTATATGGACCCCATACAGCTCCATACATTATCATGATCCCTGTACTATCCATATTGGGGGTCTATCCAGTACACATGAGGGACCATGACTATATTAATGATCCCACATTACTATATGGACCCCATACAGCTCCATACATTATCATGATCCCTTACTGATCCATATTGGGGGTCTCCAGTAACATAATGAGGGACCATGACTATATTATGATCCCACATTACTATATGGACCCCATACAGCTCCATACATTACATAGGTCCCTGTACTGATCCATACTGGGGGTCTATCCAGTACACAATGAGGGACCATGACTATATTAATGATCCCACATTACTATATGGACCCCATACAGCTCCATACATTATCATGTCCCTGTACGATCCATATTGGGGGTCTATCCAGTACATAATGAGGGACCATGACTATATTATGATCCCACATACTATATGGACCCCATACAGCTCCATACATTATCATGATCCCTGTACTGATCCATATTGGGTCTATCCAGTACATAATGAGGGACCATGACTTATTGTGATCCCACAATACTTATGGACCCCATACAGCTCCATACATTATCATGTCCCTGACTGATCCATATTGGGGGTCTATCCAGTACAATGAGGGACCATGACTATATTAATGATCCCACATTACTATATGGACCCCATACAGCTCATACATTATCATGGTCCGTACTGATCCATATTGGGGGTCTATCCAGTACACAATGAGGGACCTTGACTATTAGTGATCCCACATTACTATATGGACCCCATACAGCTCCATACATTATCATGTCCCTGTACTGATCCATATTGGGGTCTATCCAGTACATAATGAGGGACCATGACTATATTAATGATCCCACATTACTATATGGACCCCATACAAGCTCCATACATTATCATGATCCCTGTACTGATCCATATTGGGGGGTCTATCCAGTACATAATGAGGGACCTGACTATATTATGATCCCACATTACTATATGGACCCCATACAGCTCATACATTATCATGTCCCTGTACTGATCCATATTGGGGTCTACCAGTACATAATGAGGGACCATGACTATATTAGTGATCCCACATTACTATATGGACCCCATACAGCTCCATACATTATCATGATCCCTGTACTGATCCATACTGGGGGTCTATCCAGTACATAATGAGGACCATGACTATATTATGATCCCACATTACTATATGGACCCCATACAGCTCCATACATTATCATGTCCCTGTACTGATCCATATGGGGGGTCTATCCAGTACATAATGAGGGACCATGACTTATTAGTGATCCCACATTACTATATGGACCCCATACAGCTCCATACATTATCATGATCCCTGTACTGATCCATACTGGGGGTCTATCCAGTACATAATGAGGGACCATACTATATTAGTGATCCCACATTACTATATGGACCCCATACAGCTCCATACATTATCATGACCCTGTACTGATCCATATGGGGGTCTATCCAGTACATAATGAGGGACCTGACTATATTAATGATCCCCATAACTATATGGACCCCATACAGCTCATACATTTCATGGTCCCTGTACTGATCCATACTGGGGGTCAATCCAGTACATAATGAGGGACCATGACTATATTAATGATCCCACATTACTATGGACCCCATACAGCTCCATACATTATCATGGTCCCTGTACTGATCCATTTGGGGTCTATCCAGTACATAATGAGGGACCATGACTAATTAATGATCCCACAGTATATATGACCCATACAGCTTAATACATTTCATGGTCCCTGTCTGATCCATACTGGGGGTCTATCCAGTACATAATGAGGGACCATGACTATATTAATGATCCCACATTACTATATGGACCCCATACAGCTCCATACATTTCATGTCCCTGTACTGATCCATATTGGGGGTCTATCCAGTACACAATGAGGGACCTGACTATATTAATGATCCACATTACTATATGGACCCCATACGCTCTATACATTATCATGTCCCTGTACTGATCCATATGGGGGTCTATCCAGTACATAATAGGGACCATGACTATATTAATGTCAGTACAGGGACATGATAATGTATAGAGCTGTATGGGGTCCATAAGTAATGTGGGATCATTAATATAGTCATGTCCCTCATTGTGTACTGGATAGACCCCCAAGATGGATCAGTACAGGGACATGATAATATGGAGCTGTGTTGGGTCCATATAGTAATGTGGATCATTAATATAGTCATGGTCCCTCATTATGTACTGATACCCCCATATGGATCAGTACAGGGACCTGAATGTATAAGCTGTATGGGGTCCATATAGTACTGTGGATCATTAATATAGTCATGGTCCCTCATTATGTACTGGATAGACCACCAATATGGATCAGTACAGGGACCATGATAATGTATGGAGCTGTATGGGGTCCATATGTAATGTGGGATCATAATATAGTCATGGTCCCCTCATTATGTACTGGATGACCCCCAGTATGGATCTACAGGGACCATGAAATGTATAAGCTGTATGGGGTCCATATATTACTGTGGGATCATTATATGTCATGGTCCCTCATTATGTACTGGATAGACCCCCAATATGGATCAGTACAGGGATCATGATAATGTATGGAGCTGTATGGGGTCCATATAGTAATGTGGGATCACTAATATAGTCATGGTCCCTCATATGTACTGGATAACCCCCAGTATGGATCAGTACAGGGATCATGATAATGTATGGAGCTGTATGGGGTCCATAAGTAATGTGGGATCACTAATATAGTCATGGTCCCTCATTATGTACTGGATAGACCCCCATATGGATCAGTACAGGGACCATGATAAGTATGGAGCTGTATGGGGTCCATTAGTAATGTGGATCACTAATATAGTCATGTCCCTCATTATGTACTGGATAGACCCCCATAGGATCAGTACAGGATCATGATAATGTATGGAGCTGTATGGGGTCCATATAGTAATGTGGGATCACTAATATAGTCATGGTCCCTCATTATGTACTGGATAGACCCCAATATGGATCAGTACAGGATCATGATATGTATGGAGCTGTATGGGGTCCAATAGTAATGTGGGATCTAATATAGTCATGGTCCCTCATTATGTACTGGATAGACCCCAATATGGATCAGTACAGGGATCATGATAATGTATGGAGCTGTTTGGGGTCCATATAGTATGTGGGATCATTAATATAGTCATGGTCCCTCATTATGTACTGGATAGACCCCCAATATGGATCAGTACAGGGACCATGATAATGTTTGGGCTGTATGGGGTCCATATAGTAATGTGGGATCACTAATATAGTCAAGGCCCCCCTCATTGTGTACTGGATAGACCCCCAATATGGATCAGTACAGGGATGATAATGTATGGAGCTGTATGGGGTCCATATAGTATGTGGGACATTATATAGTCATGGTCCCTCATTAGTACTGTAGACCCCCAATATGGATCAGTACAGGGATCATGATAATGTATGGAGCTGTATGGGGTCCATATAGTATTGTGGGATCACAATATAGTCATGGTCCCTCATTATGTACTGGATAGACCCCAATAGGAAAGTACAGGATCATGATAATGTATGGAGCGTATGGGGTCCATATAGTACTGTGGATCACTAATAGTCATGGCCCTCATTAGTACTGGATAGACCCCCAATATGGATCAGTACAGGGACCATGTATGTATGGAGCTGTATGGGGTCCATATTAATGTGGGATCATTAATATAGTCATGGTCCCTCATTGTGTACTGGATAGACCCCCAATGGATCAGTACAGGGCCATGATAATGTATGGAGCTGTATGGGGTCCATATAGTAATGTGGATTCCAATATAGTATGGTCCCTCATTATGTACTGGATGACCCCCAATATGGATCAGTACGGATCATGATAATGTATGGAGCTGTATGGGGTCCATATAGTAATGTGGGATCATTAATTAGCATGGTCCCTCATTGTGTACTGGATAGACCCCCAATATGGATCAGTACAGGGATCATGATAAGTATGGAGCTGTATGGGGTCCATATAGTATTTGGGATCATTAATATCATGGTCCCTCATTATGTACTGGATAGACCCCCAATATGAATCAGTACAGACCATGATAATGTATGAGGCTGTATGGGGTCCATATGTATGTGGACACATAATAGTCATGGTCCCTCATTATGTACTGGATAGACCCCAATATGGATCAGTACAGGGATCTGATAATTGTTGGAGCTGTATGGGGTCCATATAGTAATGTGGGATCATTAATATAGTCAGGTCCCTCATTATGTACTGGATAGACCCCCAATATGGATCAGTAGGGATCATGATAATGTATGGAGCTGTATGGGGTCCATATAGTAATGTGGGATCATTAATATAGTCATGGTCCCTTCATATGTACTGGATAGCCCCCATATGGATCAGTACAGGACCATGATAATGTATGGAGCTGTATGGGGGTCCATATAGTAATGTGGGATCATAATATAGTCAGGTCCCTCATTGTACTGGATAGACCCCCAGTATGGATCAGTACAGGATCTGATAATGTATGGAGCTGTATGGGTCCATATAGTATGTGGGATCATAATATAGTCATGGTCCCTCATTTGTACTGGATAGACCCCAATAGGATCATACAGGGATCATGATATGTATGGAGCTGTATGGGGTCCATTATATAATGTGGGATCATTAATTAGTCATGGTCCCTCATTATGTACTGGATGACCCCAATATGGATCAGTACAGGGATCGTGATAATGTATGGAGCTGATGGGGTCCATATAGTAATGTGGGATCATTAATATAGTCAGTCCCTCATTGTGTACTGGATAGACCCACAGTATGGATCAGTACAGGGATCTGATAATGTATGGAGCTGTATGGGGTCCATATAGTATGTGGGAATTAATATAGTCATGGTCCCTCATTATGTCCTGGATAGACCCCATATGGATCAGTACAGGGACCATGATAATGTATGGAGCTGTTGGGGTCCATATAGTACGGTGGGATCATTAATAGTCATGGTCCCTCATTATGTACTGGATAGACCACCAATATGGATCAGTACAGGGATCATGATAATGTATGGAGCTGTATGGGGTCCATATAGTAATGTGGGTCATTATATAGTCATGGTCCCTCATTATGTACTGGATAGACCCCCAATATGGATCAGTACAGGGACCATGATAATGTATGGAGCTGTATGGGGTCCATATAGTACTGTGGGATCATTAATATAGTCAGGTCCCTCATTATGTACTGGATAGACCCCCAATATGGATCAGTACAGGGATCATGATATGTATGAGCTGTATGGGGTCCATATAGTAATGTGGGATCATTAATATAGTCATGGTCCCTCATTATGTACTGGATGACCCCAGTATGGATCAGTACAGGGACCATGACAATGTATTAAGCTGTATGGGGTCCATATAGTACTGTGGGATCATTAATATAGTCATGGTCCCTCATTATGTACTGGATAGACCACCAATATGGATCAGTACAGGGTCATATAATGTATGGAGCTGTATGGGGTCCATAATAATGTGGGATCATTAATATAGTCATGGTCCCTCATTATGTACTGGATAGACCCCCAGTATGGATCAGTACAGGGACCATGATAATGTATGAGCTGTATGGGGTCCATATAGTAATGTGGGGTCATTAATATAGTCATGGTCCCTCATTATGTACTGGAACACCCCATAGGATCAGTACAGGACCATGACAATGTATGGAGCTGTATGGGGTCCATATAGTATGTGGGATCATTCTATATAGTCATGGTCCCTCATTGTGTACTGGATAACCCCCAATATGGATCAGTACAGGGACCTGACAATGTATTAGCTGTATGGGGTCCATATAGTAGTGGGATCATAATATAGTCATGGTCCCTCATTAGTACTGGATAGACCCCCAGTATGAATCAGTACAGGGACATGATAATGTATGGGGATGTATGGGGTCCATATAGTACTGTGGGATCATAATAAGTCAAGGCCCCTCATTATGTACTGGATAGAACCCCCAGTATGGATCAGTACAGGGACCTGATAATGTATTAAGCTGTATGGGGTCCATATAGTACTGTGGGATCATTAATATAGTCATGGTCCCTCATTATGTACTGGATAACCCCCAGTATGAATCAGTACAGGGACCATGACAATGTTTTAAGCTGTATGGGGTCCATATGTACTGTGGGATCATTAATATAGTCATGGTCCCTCATTATGTACTGGATAGACCCCCAGTATAATCAGTACAGGGACCATGGTAATGTATGGAGCTGTATGGGGTCCATATAGTAATGTGGGATCATTAATATAGTCATGGTCCCTCTCTTATGTACAGATAGACCCCAAGTATGGATCAGTACAGGGACCATGCTAATGTTGGAGCTGTATGGGGTCCATATAGTAATGGGGATCATCAATATAGTGATACCCCTCATTTGTACTAGATAGACCCCCATTATGGATCTATAGAGACCATGATAAGTATGGAGCGTATGGGGTCCAATAGTATGTGGGATCATTAATATAGTCATGGACCCCCATTATGTACTGATAGACCCCCAGTAGGATCAGTACAGGGATCGTGATAATGTATGGAGCTGTATGGGGTCTATATAGTAATGTGGGATCATTAATATAGTCACGGACCCTCATTATGTACTGGATAGACCCCCAGTATGGATCAGTACAGGGACCTGATATACATGGAGAGAGTATGGGGTCCATAAATAATGTGGGATCATTAATATAGTCACGGGCCCTCATTATGTACTAATAGACCCCCAGTATGGATCAGTAACGGGGACCATGATATGTATGGGGATGTATGGGACCATGATAGTATATGGGGATGTATGGGACCATGATAGTGTATGGGATTATGGGAACCATGATAGTGTATGGGGATGTATGGGGACCATGATAGTGTATGGGGATGTATGACCATGATAATGGATGGGGATGTATGGGGACCATGATAGTGTATGGGGATGTATGGACCATGATAGTGTATGGGGATGTATGGGGACCATGATAGTGTATGGGGAGTATGGACCATATAGGGTATGGGGATGTATGGGGACCATGATATGTATGGGGATGTATGGACCATGATATGTATGGGGATGTATGGGGACCATGATAGTGTATGGGGATGTATGGGAACCATGAGTGTATGGATGTGACCATAAGTGTATGGGGATGTATGGGGACCATGATAGTGTATGGGGGGTGTATGGGGACCATGATACGCGTATGGGGATGTATGGGGACCATGATAGCGTATGGGATGTATGGGGACCATGATAGTGTATGGGGACCATGATAGTGTATTGGATGTATGGGACCATGATAGTGCATGGGGATGTATGGGGACCATGATAGTGCATGGGATGTATGGGGACCATGATGTGCATGGGGATGTATGGGGACCATGGATAGTGCATGGGTGAATGTATGGGGAACCATGATAGTTTATAGGATATATTTCCTATCTGGTCTCCCACTAACCATGTGACCAGGAAGGAAGGTCTGTGTCAATGAGGAAGCAGGAACTGTTAATTACTGCAAAACTAAACTTCCCAGCACCCCTTGCTGTACCTGATCACAAACTAGTAGCTGTGTGAGTGTTTCGTTTCCAAAACCCTGTTTAAAACCCCAAGTGACACCCACATAAAACTGCAGCAACCACCCCCACCAGGTTCCACAGGAATTCCCCTTACCTGACATCTCATACCGGGAGCCGCAAAGCGACGACGACAACAACAACCAGAGACCGCTGTGGACATTTCCCCTGACAACGGAAGTCCCGCCCCTAACAACGGAGTCAGACGGATGAGCTGCTACCGGCAAACCGCGCTTTTCACCAGATGATTGGAGGATGAAGGTGTCAGTCATGAGGCAGCCTCGCTGGGCGGGGCTACGACTGACAGGAGGGGGAAGTGGAAACCAGCTGTGTCTAAGGCAGTGAGTAGGGTCATGGGGAGCGAAGAGCATGCAGGGGTTTTAGTTTAACTCTATTTGTTGGGTAAATAGCAGCAATTTTACAGGGAAAACACTTCCCCCAAACCATGCAGAATAGACAAGACTAGGGTGAATTATAATGATTACTGTTGGAGCTGCCATACTGCAATACCCAGCATTCCTCTAGACAAATCTCCCCTGGTATTGGGAATGGTATATATCATTATAATAATATCAATAATAAGAATAATATTATTATTATTAATATATAATAATATCAATAATAATAAATAATACTAATAATTATTAGTATTACTATTATTATTATTATTATAATAATAAATAATAAATTAATCAAAATCCATATTGGGGGTCTATCCAGTACACAATGAGGGACCATGACTATATTAATGATCCCACAGTACTATATGGACCCCATACAGCTCCATACATTATCACGATCCCTGTACTGATCCATATTGGTGGTCTATCCAGTACATAATGAGGGACCTTGACTATATTAGTGATCCCACAGTACTATATGGACCCCATACAGCTCCATACATTATCATGATCCCTGTACTGATCCACATTGGGGGTCTATCCAGTACACAATGAGGGCCCTTGACTATATTAGTGATCCCACATTACTATATGGACCCCATACAGCTCCATACATTATCATGATCCCTGTACTGATCCATATTGGGGGTCTATCCAGTACATAATGAGGGGCCTTGACTATATTAGTGATCCCACATTACTATATGGACCCCATACAGCTCCATACATTATCATGATCCCTGTACTGATCCATATTGGTGGTCTATCCAGTACGTAATGAGGGACCATGACTATATTAATGATCCCACAGTACTATATGGACCCCATACAGCTCCATACATTATCATGATCCCTATACTGATCCATACTGGGGGTCTATCCAGTACATAATGAGGGGCCTTGACTATATTAATGTTCCCACATTACTATATGGACCCCATACAGCTCCATACATTATCATGGTCTCTGTACTGATCCATATTGGTGGTCTATCCAGTACATAATGAGGGGCCTTGACTATATTAGTGATCCGACATTACTATATGGACCCCATACAGCTCCATACATTATCATGATCCCTGTACTGATCCATATTGGTGATCTATCCAGTACATAATGAGGGGCCTTGACTATATTAGTGATCCCACGGTACTATATGGACCCCATACAGCTCCATACATTATCATGGTCCCTGTACTGATCCATATTGGTGGTCTATCCAGTACATAATGAGGGGCCGTGACTATATTAGTGATCCCACATTACTATATGGACCCCATACAGCTCCATACATTAGCATGGTCCCTGTACTGATCCATATTGGGGGTCTATCCAGTACATAATAAGGGAACAACACTATATTAGTGATCCCACAGTACTATATGGACCCCATACAGCTCCATACATTATCATGATCCCTGTACTGATCCATATTGGTGGTCTATCCAGTACATAATGAGGGACCATGACTATATTAATGATCCCACATTACTATATGGACCCCATACAGCTCCATACATTTCATAATCCCTGTACTGATCCATATTGGGGGTCTATCCAGTACAAATGAGGGACCATGACTATATTAATGATCCACATTACTATATGGACCCCATACGCTCATACATTATCATGTCCCTGTACTGATCCATATGGGGGTCTATCCAGTACATAATAGGGACCTGACTATATAATGATCCCACAGTACTATATGGACCCCATACAGCTTAATACATTATCATGGTCCCTGTACTGATCCATACTGGGGGTCTATCCAGTACATAATGAGGGGCCTTGACTATATTAGTGATCCCACAGTACTATATGGACCCCATACATCCCCATACATTATCATGGTCCCTGTACTGATTCATACTGGGGGTCTATCCAGTACATAATGAGGGACCATGACTATATTAGTGATCCCACAGTACTATATGGACCCCATACAGCTCCATACATTATCATGGTCCCTGTACTGATCCATATTGGGGGTCTATCCAGTACATAATGAGGGACCATGACTATATTAGTGATCCCACAGTACTATATGGACCCCATACAGCTCCATACATTATCATGGTCCCTGTACTGATCCATACTGGGGGTCTATCCAGTACACAATGAGGGGCCTTGACTATATTAATGATCCCACAGTACTGTAGACCATTGTTCGCCAACCACCAGACCATGGATCGATTAGGTAAAGTTTTTTGTTGAATTCATTACTGAATTAACTTCCTGTTACGACTGTGAAGGTTTCTCATTCATCCAGGTCATGGTATATGTGGTATTCAGTTAGGTCAACTGGATTTGAAGTTAGTGCTTGAAGACTTTTTGCTAGTCATCCGACTGGCTTTCTCGATGCTCTCTGGGAATGCTCAGGGAATGCTGGGAGTTGTAGCTTTTAAACATCTGGAGGAAAACGGTTTGAGAATTCCTGCGCTATGCAGCCTCACCAGTTTTTGTGTGTTTATAGATGTATCTATCTACAGGTGTCTGACGCTATTCTGACAGGTTTTAGTGCTATAAATTTAAAAAAATAGTTTAACAGCTAAATTGAAATAATATTGACAGATATAATCCCTGAAGTCTTTAGCAATGGGGAAGTGTGTGCCAGATTACGCCAATCATAACTTAAATTCGGTTAATTCTTCCTGTAACTTGGACTTGTAGGTTTTTAACCACAGGCTGCAGTATCAACTTCTACTTCCACACAATAATTCCAATAGCAATATCAATAGCAAATACGGTAATGATTCATCCACTCCGTTAATGTTGTAAAATATATTTACATTGATAAAGTCCTCACGTTTATTTCTTGTGTTTACATTGGTGCATGACAAGACTTAAGGTTCGTACACACGTGCGATCGCGGGTGCCGACCCGCGACGCATGATGTGTATGAACGGCCGTTTTGGCCGATAATCGTCCTGTGTATGGGCACTTTATCGTCCAAAACGTCCGTTCGTTTGAGGTTCATTGCCCAATCCTCCGGGCGGATCCCCGTTCGTACACATAGTGCCTCTGGGAAATCCCCCGAGCGGATCCCCGTTCGTACACATAGTGCCTCTGGGAAATCCTCTGGGCGGATCTCCATTCGTACACATAGTGCCTCCGGGATCCTCCGGGCGGATCTCCGTTCATACACATAGTGCCTCTGGGAAATCCCCTGGGCGGATCCCCGTTCGTACACATAGTGCCTCTGGGAAATCCTCCGGGCGGATATCCATTCGTACACATAGTGCCTCCGGGATCCTCCGGGCGGATCTCCGTTCGTACACATAGTGCCTCCGGGATCCTCCGGCGGTCTCCTCGTAACTAGTGCCTCCCGGATCCTCCGGGCGGATCTCCGTTCGTACACAGTGTCTCGTGATCCCTCTGGAAATCCTCCGTCGATCTCCGTTTCGTACACTAGTGCCCTCCGGATCCTCCGGCGGATCTCCGTTCGTACACATAGTGCCTCCGGGATCCTCCGGGATCTCCGTTGTCACACATAGTGCCGTCCGGGGATCTCTGGCTCGCGTATTCCGTACACACAGTGTCCCGGGATCCTCTGGGAAATCCTCCGGGCGGATCTCCGTTCGGACACATAGTGCCCCTGTGCCTCCGGGATCCTCCGGCGGATCTCCGTTCGTACACATAGTGCCTCCGGGATCCTCCGGGCGGATCTCCGTTCGTACACACAGTGTCTCCGGGATCCTCTGGGAAATCCTCCGGGCGGATCTCCGTTCGTACACATAGTGCCTCCGGGATGATTACTGACATCTCTAGCGTCTACCTGGTGTCCAGGAATACTGTTTGATCGGGATTGATTATTGCTTTCAAATTAATTGCCACAATTTCTCTTTTACAGGAAGAGAGGAGAAGGTTGAAAAATGCAATAATCATTCAGTCTTATGTACGAGGCTACAAAGACAGAAAACAGCAAGTAGGTCTTTCTGTCATTTCCAATATTGTATTTATAGTTGTAAGAAGATGTGATATTAAAGAAATTATGGGAAAATGTTAAAGTGGTAATTGTGCACTTTATATGCTCTCATAAATAAACATATACATACATAAATACTGTACATAATTGAAAATTTACCAGCAGGAAGCTATAGTAAGAGAGATGGTCTTTGTTTTTTGTTTTTTTGTCCTAACCCAAATTTTTTGTTTGTTTACCAATTTCAAAACTTTATGATTCAGTGGTAACTTAAAGAACACAGTTAACCTACAAGTTAGGTTGTGTATGTGCATCATGAAACATACAAGTGCTTGAAACATGTAACATGAGGAGAGAGGTCCCTGCCCCATACAGATTATATTCTAATTAGGTGGGTAAAATGCAGATACATACAAAAGAGTAGAAGTGTCATAGTAATAACTGGTGCAGTGTCAGCATTTTTATGCTATGCTGTGCTCAGAGAGATAGGTTGAGAGATTAGATTTAAACCTGTTTACTTAAGGTTTATTAACGAAGAGAGGGGGGAATAGAATTCCAGAGGATGGGAGCCACAAGAGAAAAAGGATTTAAGGAGAGAGGATATAGTGGGATGGTTCAGCAATATAACTTCCTAAACACTTCCTGCTTTCAGCAACATGTAGCCATGTGACCAGCTTGTAGCCAAATGACCAGTCATGGTTCATCAGTCTGGACATTAATGCAGATATAGCAATAGCCTGTCTGGAGTCAGTCTGAAAAGTTACTTGTTTAGAATGAGATTTTTTTTTTGTGTACAAATTTACTTACCTTCCACACATCCATAAACCTGAAGATAATTTTAGTTACTTACCTTCCCAAGGTCTCTAAAGCCCATAATCCTTAACTTTCTCCGCCGCTAGAAGGCTTGTATTGTCAGCTATGATGGAGACACCTGTAAAAGCTCTCTAATCTTACAGAGAAGGTGTAAACCACTGAGAGGTAAGTGTTATGGGCTTCAGGGACCCAGGGGAGGTAAGTAGCTATAGTGATTTGTTTTCTGGTGGGACGTGCCCTTTAAAGTGACAGTAACCTTTTTTACAAAGAGCATCAGTTTAAGATGGAAATTGCTCTTTTTAAAACCTGCTATTTGCTGTTGTCAAAGTCACGCTAGCGTGAAATCTAAAACCGAACTTACCCTGCGCCGGAAGTACAATATTAAATCATCCCTTGCCAAATGCGGCGTTAACATGTTATTTGGTTGGGTCTCTCCTTCCCAGTACACCATCCAAAGAAGCGCGTTTGACCGCTGTGTTATCTCGGCACCTCCTACTGGGATCCCTACAAATGGCGGCGATCTCACCCTTTTAGTACGGAAGCTCCTGTTTTTTTACAGGCACAATGAGGACTCTAAACGTTTGGTGAGTTTCTCCTGGGTCATTGGTCATTCCCTATGTTAAATGAATGAATGAAATCGTATGTAGATATTCATTGTTTGTTTGCTTTGCAGTTTTATATATTTGATTCTTATTTTTATTTATAGATATGGATCTGTCAGAAACTGATTAAACAGAACTCCCAGTTCATCAAACAACTAGCGGGTCCAGACAGATTCACTTGCCTGTATCAAATCAAGCGCCTATTAGGATTATGTTGCAGGTAGAAACTTCTTATTGCTGTTTATGTGTTAATCCCAGAACAAAAATATATTTATTTGGTCAATACAGTACCTTATTAAAGAGAAACTGTGGTCTCTATAGGTTTATATAAAAAGCCTTCCGTCGTACCTTTAAAATAAACCCTAAATCACATCTCTAGGTAAAGGTTGTGAGACTTACTTGCTTGAACACTTCCTGTTTTCAGCCATGTGACCAACCTAATTAATAGGCTCCCCTTCTCAACTTCTCAAGGTACTTCCTGCACAGACTAATTAATGGTGTTTTTTTTCTTTTTCCTCCTCCGTCCTTTATGATTTAGGTTGTATTGCCTGTGTGTGGGGATAGTGTCCATCTATCCCAAATTTCCCCAAATTTTGAAGGGCATGCTCTATTCTTGTATATCAGTTCTTTCTATGGGAGATTTTTGTTAATTTACAGTTTCCACTGTGCCATGGTGGGAGGGGAGGGCTTGCATGCAAGTCTGTACAATACGTTTTTTAGCAGTGTATAGTGTTTCACATAGAAAGATCTTATCCAGGTTTAGGTAATCTAGTATTTAGAGGATACATGCCTTGGGGTCAATTCCAACTGGGGAACCCATCTGGTCGTGTAAGAAATCATTTGTTGCCTTTTGTATCCTTGGGTAGCAGGGCAAGTCCATATCATGTGGAAAAATGTTCCTGGGTGTTGAAGGCATTTGGGGCAGTTAGGGTTGTGGTTTGGTTGAAATTTTGAGGGGTAAGGTATGTTCTGTGGAGGATATATAGCTGGGTTAACTTGTCAGAGACTTTTAGGGAGACTGACCTATGTGCAGTTCTATCTGTAGTGAGTCCCAGGTCGTTTTCCCAGGTGTTTTGGGGGGCCTCAAGTTTGACATCCCATAAGTTATTCCTAACTTATATATATATATATATAATGAAGCCAGTAAAATATTTACTAGAATAATGCTGCAGTTACTTTTACTTGTCTTTCCCTAGCAGTCTGACACATGCACCTATGTAATGTACATTATTTACACCCCATTTCCTTGTCTAGCGCAAGCACTAGATAGAATTTCCCCCTAAAACCCATCTTCCCTGACTTACAGGCCAGAACCTGCTGATTAAAGTATTGTATCTTCTGTCTTTCTATGTAATCACTAACCAAAGATACACAATACAATCTTATAGTATAGAGAGCCCTGCAGTTACTGCCTCTCCTCTAGCTCAGTGACCTCTGACATGCTCAGTATGATTCACCCAGAGAGAGAGGAATTCTCCATTCAGATACTTTGTATCTAAGGAAACATTATTTCAATCATTTGTTAGTTTACCTTTATGTTTTTAGTTGAGGTTTCCCCATGGGCTCCGTGAAAGCTGTAGACCCCAAACTTCAGGTCCACAAGTGCTTCATACGATCCAATGTCTATCAGTCAGGATAGTTTAATGATATTTTTCCTTTGTCCCTAGGTTATTACAGCAGTGTCGTGATGAAAACCTCAACGTTGCACTACCTATGAGAATGCTTGAAGTATTTTCATCTGAATCCACATATTTGCCTGTTTTGCAAGATGCTAAATATGTAGCTTCGTTAGTTGAACAAATTTTGCACTACATGATCCAAAAAGGTCAGTGTTCTGTCACCTGTACAGATACAAGTAGGTTAACACCACATTAGGGATCACGGGTTATATGTGCTGGATACTAGAAGAATGTAATCTCTAACATGTCTAAAGACACCCAATATGAATGTCACATCAAGGTACAGCGCTGTTCTGGCATTCCGGTGTTCCTGCAACATTTGCCGGGTAGGTCATGGTTTACTGCTATAGGAGTTTGTGGGGGTCATTCACTGAGAAACCTCATTAATAAACTTAAGATCACTTACCGTAGTGCCGAATACCGGATTCCACAAAGGCTTTATGTACGATATTGAATAGAGTTTTGTTTTGTGTGACCATGTGATGCTGCCCCAACTACAGTACAACCAATAAGACCCCGTCTCCAGCACTAGAACGTTACATTTTCTGCTAAACAGGCGCCTAGTATTAAAGGTTATATCCACCACCTAACTAAATTTTAGTTTGTGGCTAGAAATGGTTATAAACCTCGACCTCACAAGGTTTATAGCACTGACAGGTCCCCCCAAATGTACTTACGAGCCTTCGTTCCCCCAAAGCCTTCTACTTTACTCCTGTGCCTTTTTTTCGTGCACAAAAGTCAAGCAGGAGTGGCTCGACTGGCATCCGCTCCTGTGATTGGCTAAGGCATCGCGAGGTTGAGGTTTATAGCCATTTCCAGCCACATACTAAAATTTCCTTTGGGGGGTGGACATACCCTTTAAAAAAATACTTACAGGGAGATTCAATAAAAGTTCTTATCGCTTAAAATGGTGCTATTTGTGCCCTAACCAATCAGATCTTATTTAACATTTGAAAGCTAACATCTGATTGGTTGGGGCACAATTAGCACCATATTAAACAATAAGAACTTTTATTGAATAACCCAGTTAGTATGTAAGACATTTGTAAAATCATATTTCTAATAAAATTTCGTTAGGAACTAGCCCCAATAACTATCACCATTCAAAGGTCCACAAAAAAAATCTGTACTATTAAAACTTTATTAATCCTACAAAAAGAGAGTACAGAAAGGTTTGGTTAGCATGATCTCACTCCTGCTTTTCTTTATTTGGTTCAGGAAATACGTGCAGGGAAAATCCCTGTTTATAAAGCTGTTTGACAAAGAGATTGATTAATAATGACAGATCTATTTTTCACTTTAAAATTGAAGTCTGCCTGGTAGAAGACTCAGCTCTTTGACATTGATTATGTGTGTAAAGGTCTACTTACTTTCCAAGGATATCAGTCTCTGTTCTGGCTAGGAGACCGTTAATGTGACTCATTCTTACCATCAGCTTGGTCATTGGTATATGTTTGGAAAATCACTTAGCATGAAGGGTTTACAGGCTGTGTCTGTGCCAGAAACACGTAGTAAAATACTATGTAGGAATCCAGTGAAAGCTGACTGTAGACTGTGCCCATATTACAATTGTCATGGAACATTATCTAAATGAAATCTCCTTTTTCTCCCCTTTTTTGGTTGAAACAGGATACTACAGGTCTCTCTACTTGTTAATTAATAACAAACTCCCAACTAGCATCGACTTTACTGATGTCGGAAGAGTTCCTATTGCTAAAGTCCTATTAGAAAATGTTTTGAAGCCACTGCACTTTACTTACGACTCCTGCACCAAAGGTTCCAGGTAAGGCTGTTTATGTGACAAACCTGCATTAGGTAAACTCGTTCGATTAAGATTGTTGGACCAATCATTCTATAAATTGGGAACGGGGAGTTACCAGGAGACCATTTGCGGCTTTCAGACATTGCAAAGCTGCCCGATTGGATGGATCTCTTGGCAGTGAGGGAAGCCATTGCAAAAATCAGAATGTTGGCCTAGGCAGTGTGTAATATGTATTTATTAGTGGTTAGCACTGATACCTTGCAGCGGTGAAGTCCTGAGTTCGATTCCACCCTTGGACACATCTACAAGGAGTTTGTATGTTCTCCCCATGTTTAGGTGGGTTTCCTCCGGGCACTCTGGTTTCCCCCACAATCATAAAGACCTACTGATTGTAGGTTGTATATGTCAAATAAATGTGCTTAGATTGTAAGCTCTTCAGGGTAGGGCTTGATGTGAATGTATACATGTAATTGTAAAGCGCTACAGAAGATGTTGGCGCTATATAAATCCATAATAATAATAATAAAGTTTGTAAACTGCTACGTTATATCTTTCAGGCAACAGGTTTTCTTGGCCTTTAGGGAGGAGTTTCTGGCTGCGACTTATACGGATCAAATATTCCATTTCATCATTCCAGCGTTGGCAGATCCTCAGACTGCTTTCCCATATGAGGTTTTTCTAAGCACACTACTAACAGACAGGCCCCGCCAATCACGGAACAGTCACCAAGCTCCATGGCTGTTGTATTTTGTTCTTACAGTCGGTGAAACTTATCTAGGTATGGAACCAGATAGGACGTTGCGTCTGTATTAGCGCTTGCTGTCTGGGAATGTAACCCATTATATCTTGGGTAGCTGCGTGTGTGTTTTGAACCATTTAGACATATTAGAATAATATTGAAAACATATAAGGAGGGTGACATTTTTTCATTTGCCCTTTGCCAATATCATGTTTACCTTCATAGCTAAAGGTACAGAGACTGCATCTATGTTTTTATCACATGAGGCTTTTGTAGGTGATTGGCTGCCTTTGTCTGTAGCCATTAGGATCCAATCGGCTGGTCTACTACAGCCCATGAGTACATTGTACAGCCCACAATTAATGAATTCCCTTCTTTATTACTATTACACATGGCTCTGCTCGGTGTCCAGGGCACATTGGGTCAGGGAATTGTGGGAAAAAATTATGAGCTTAATAAAAAAAGCGTAACTGAAAGATTAGTTTGAAACCCCTGAATCCTCTCACCACAGGGTCTTCTTTTCCCAGGTCACCTGTCGGAAGAATCAATGTTGCAGTACCTGAGGGTGGTCCAGATGTTCCTTCCCCAGTTACCAGTGACATCATCAGGATCAAACCATCAGGAGCTCACTAGTGATTCTGAAGATGATGACGATGACATCACCAAGATGGTCACTACAGCTGTAAGACATCCCGCCCCTTTATTATCTGATGGATCCACATAGGGAGTAGTGAACCAACTTCATGCATTAGAACATGTTCTTTTTCTTACTTTGCATTTACTATTATGTAAGTGAAGACTTGGGGCCTGAGATGTGCTACCATCACACTGCCAGAAACAATGATGTCTGACATATAGTCCCATCCCAAATACAAATGGACATGTTTACTGTACATGTGGGATAAAAGGATTGTGTAGCTGAATAGAAACACTGACCCTACAGTAAATCATCTACATGCACAGATACACATGTAACAATCTCCATGTGATTCCTGTGTGTGTCATTGTGCCATGATGGGGGTGTCATCACCATGTGTATTTGCATGTTTGTGTTTTAGGGTGACTGTAAAATCTCGGTGCAATATATGACAGAGGAGTGCCTAAAGAAACTGGACACTAAGCAACAGACAAACTTGTTACTCAGCATGGTATGGAGAGATTCAGCTAGCGAAGAAGTCTTCACCCTCATGGCTTCAATCTGCCATACGTTAATGGTGCAGCATAGAATGATGGTTCCCAAAGTAAGGTAAGTATGTGGGCTATAACACTATATATAACACTATAACACTATAAGTATGTGGGCTATAACACTATATATAACACTATAACACTATAAGTATGTGGGCTATAACACTATATATAACGCTATAAGTATGTGGGCTATAACACTATATATAACACTATAAGTATGTGGGCTATAACACTATATATAACACTATAAGTATGTGGGCTATAACACTATATATAACACTATAACACTATATATATATATATAGACTCTTTCTTCCCCAGAAAACAAACCAGATTTCTAATTCTTTTCAGTGAAACCCATCCCAAAGCTCAGTAAATCTAACAGCCTAGAGGTGAACATTTCAGTAATAGGTCATTTACAGATCTTATCATTGGATATGAGTTCAGATTAAAGAGTCTGGTGTACTTTATAAACAAAGAACGAACCTGTAGGAATCTTGAGAACCAATGCACTCATTGTTGGATATTTCAATATAGAATAGAACAGACAAATGATATTTTGCACTTACTGCCTGGTCCTGCTTATTATCTGCAGGTCTGACTATCAATAGTGTCTGTATTTACAGTCAATGTGTTCCACTTGTCACTAAATTGTAATCTTTATTGTAGAGCGTCAATGGCTATTTACTAGTTTGTTTTTATACTGACCTTTTATTTATAAATGTTCAGTTTTATTGTATTACAAAGTACATCCAGTGTCTCCTAAAAAGGTTTAACTTCTATTACCGCCCATCCCCACGGATGTATAAAAACCAAGCAGTGTGCTGTAATATTAGTGGAAATATGCAGTTACCTGCTGTGATGTACTGGAAACAAGGTGACATTTTTAAACTTAGAAGGCCGTGTCTGCCAGTAAATATCCGTATTCGGCACTGTCTTGTACACTGTTTCATGGTATTAATTGTGCAGGTCAGCACTAATTTAGCGGACTTGTTAAGAGATGACATTGCGTAGAGTTGTAATGGAAGAGGTCACTGATTCAGTGTTGGCCAGCTCTCTCCCTCTTACGAATTCAACCTCCAGGGTAATTTAATATGGCCATTGAGGACACCTATTTAAATACCATACAGCCTTCTATAACCTTGGAGAGACCAAATTACCATTTTAGAAAAGAGTTTGGCTAATTAAATTAACAAGTTTTGTTTCCTTTTGTTCCATTGGTTAAATTCTGAGCGAATCAATAAGAGGGATGAGGCTTCTGTATGGATGAGATGGCTTGTCAGTGTGATTTCTGAAGGTTTATCAATAGATTCTTCAGAGACTTCATTTTGAATGGAGATGAAATAATTAGGTTGTAGATCATCTTACCCTGCACTGTTAATTGCCAGCAGTGGTTAAATGGACACTGGGGGCCATCAGGTTTAATCATACTTTTAAAGCTAATATATCTATTAAATATTTAAAAATAGGAAGAATACAGCTCATTGATATTCCTGTGCCCAGTCCTAATAGTATTTACAAGTATATTGGAAATCTAGATGTGGCTTTGGTATCTGTTAGCAATATCCTATGGAAGAGACAAGATCAGTAAATAAGTAATTCAGGAAATGTTTATTCATATCTCCTTTGTTGTTAGCTTTCTAAAGATCTGATTGGTTAGGGCAAAATTAGCTCCATTTTAAACGATATGAACTTTGATTGAATCTCCCTATAAGTTTGTCATTCTTTATGCTTTATAAATGGGAAGATTTCTAGTTTGACCCCCATTCAGAGGCTGATCTTGACAGGGGAGCTAGAGCTCTGGTACTGATGCAATAATAAGTGTGAAACCCTGGCAACCAATCAGATTTTTGCTAACTGCAGTAACCTAGTAAAAAGCTAACATCCAATTGGATGCTGCAAAATAGAGGTGAACCTTGGCACTTGTTATTATAACAGTCCCTGTTAAAAAGTCATATTATTCAGTGACTACATTAGATAGTGTTTGGAGTGTTTAGCTATCCGTTCACTTAGCACAATTTTTGCTCAAGATCTCTGGTGCTAGGTGGTATAGGATACTTTGGAAGTGTCAATCCTTGGCAGACCACAGACCAAGTGACCAATGAATGATGGGTAATATAGCATACAATTATATTTTTTTTATAAACAGAAAACTATTTTTTTTGTTATCCATCACTCAACTTTGTCACAGACCATGTGACCAATGATTGATGGGTAATATAGCATAAAATTATATCTTTTTTTATAAAGAGAAACAATTTTTTTTGTTATCCATCACTCAACTATGTCACAGACCATGTGACCAATGAATTATGGGTAATATAGCATAAAATTATATTTTTTAATAAAGAGAAACAATGTTTTTTTTTTGTTATTTATCACTCAACTATGTCACAGACCATGTGACCAATGAATGATGGGTAATATAGCATAAAATTAATTTTTTTTTATAAAAAGAAACAATGTTTTTTTTTTGTTATCCATCACTTGACTATGTCACAGACCATGTGACCAAAAAAGGAGCCTAGGAAAAATGAATGAGAAATTAACAAATATAAAAATATATTAATTGGATCAATTACATTAAAAAGAATACATATTATAGTGAAAAAAGTGAAAATAACCTAAAAACCTAAACATCTATAATCTAGGAGATAATAATGTCTAGTAAACTACGGTAGATGATAGATAATAAATTAAATAACAAGAGGGTTGATTAACTACACTCATTTGATAGAGCCTTTGCTTCATAAACCGCCTTAGGCCGATATAGACACATACATCAAACCTTGTTCAAATTGATGATTCTGTCTATTTTCATTGAAATCCAGTAATTAAAAGCCAACAACAAGTACAACCCTTCACCAAACTGTTCCCATTCGGTCGATTCTGAAAAGGACAGAGAAGACACCGGTGGGAAAAAACTCCCATTTTGACAATTTTTTTGCCTTTTTATTTGCCCTTATTAAAGTTGCACTTGTACTTAGACAATTGATTAATTTTATTAAAGAGAAGAAGAAAAAAAACATGACCATTGCTGTAAAACCCAAACCCAAATGGGAACTGGGAACCTATAATTCTTCCCAACTATCACTGTACTGTTTTTTTGTAGATCTGTCTCCCAGATTATGCAATTTCCCATCATGCAATTCACTCATAACTGCTGTCACCAATCCTGCTACAGTAAAACTGCACACAGTAGAAGAGTTTATGATAAAAGTACTTGATTGACAGCTTAAATGTGAGATGATTTAGATTATCTAAAGAAATAGCAGACTGATCAAGAAAAATATGGTACTGTGATAGTTTAAAAAAAATGATAGTTTCCAGTGATGGGCAATTGATGTTCGCAATGATTCTGCTTCTAGGTTACAGGCTAGGTAGCCATTACTGATAGTTTTATGAAACTTTAAATGCAATGAAAGGTGACCTCATCCAACTTTAAAGGCCTTTACCCTAATCAGTCTCAGTTGCAGAATAAACAAGGTTTCAGCAAATCTCGTTAGCTCCTGTCTTGGCCCATTGGAGATTATAACCATCAGAGGATGTAAAATTCCTGCAAAACTGTCATCCTTTGACGAGGGTTATTAGCTTTTCTGCAGAGTAATTGCATTATTGCAGGATGTGGGTTGTAAGATCATGGCAATTCATAGAATTTTAACTTTATTGTTGGAAGTTGTTTAGTTAGAGGCTGTCGTATTAATGCCTTCGGTGATGAGAAGGACACATCTTAAACTCATGCCACCACTAGAGCTACCTTGTGAGTTGTATCAACAAGAAAGCAATGGAGATCCCACCTAAAGAAAGAATTTTTCTCTAATGTAATTAAATGACGTTTATTGTTAGAATCACATCCCAGTCCACCCACTGCTCTGTTAAACACGCTCTATGATCAATTCTATCCAGCTGTTCCTCTGCATTTAATGTTGGGCAGCATTGGAGCACTATTTAAATTAACACTAATGCACATAATTATATTTAATTAGAACTCATAATATTATTAACATCTTGGAATCTGTTCCTTGCATACCGTAGGCTGCTGCCAAACAGTGTCTTAAAGGGTATGTTCACTAAAAAAATTATTTTGCCTCATCTTAATCTATAAATACATGTAAGTAGCAAGTGCTCCAAAGTGTGTGTTGCTGCATGACTTCAATACAGTACTTGTTTTGCTCAGGTTCTGCTCAGGTTCAGTATCCACCCTCCCTCTCTTAACCGACTACTCCTTTCCTCAGACCTGACTTTTTTTAAACTGAGCATGCTCAGTATTTACTATCATCTAGCACTGACAGATAAAATTCCCCAACTGTCACCAATCCAGTTATGGGGCCCATACACCAACAAATCCTGGTCGTACGATTGAGCAACAGAAATTTTCCCATTGGGTCGATTAAAAAAATATTGTACGATGATCACCCATACGATGGTGCAATAACGAGATTGTATGACAAGGATTTGTTCCGAACGATCGGCTAGGAGGAAAGACTGTCGTTTGCGCATATGCTCGCCCTTGGTTTTCGGACATGTCCATTCGTGCGTTCGTCCAAAGTATTGGCCGATTGGGACGAATATTACAGTTTTACAGCAAAATCCAATACTTGCACACAACAGAAGTTAATTATAAGGTGCTTGATTGACATCTGAAACATCTTATCTTCAGATTAGAATTCTAAAGAAATAGGATTTACGGTAAAGCATTTATACCAAGAAAAAAGTCATTTTAATTTGACCCTTGCCAGGAAACTATCAGGGTTATTCAATAAAAGTTCTTATTGTTTAAAATGGTGCTAATTTTGCCCCAACCAATCAGATGTTAGCTTTCAAATGTTAAATAAGATCTGATTGGTTGGGGCAAAATTAGCACCATTTTAAACGATGTATCATTGTGACAGTTGGAATGCCATATGTTGTGTGCAGTTTTAACAGTTGGTTTGTGGGGAAATAGTCAGGTCAGAGTAAAGGTGGCCATACATATGTGATTCCACAGCATGTGTGCCGACAAATCACATAGGTATCTGTCGGCACACATGATGTGGGAACAGCACACACGGACCCGATCAATCCCCATACGTGGTATAGGGATCGGTAGGCTGTGTTGCCATACACTGCACGATCAGATTGGCTCCCTCTACTACAAGCAAAGGGAGCTCATACGGACCAACGGAAATTTTCTGTCATTCCCGATCAATCAGAGTGCTGACTACGGTCATTCATCTGCACTCCGATCGGATGGGAACAGCCCCTACACACTGACGATAATAGGTAAATCCCGTCTTTCCCAGACAGGATTTAGCCATTATTGTGGGTATGTATGGCCACCTTAAGTGCTACTTACATGTATTTATAGATTAAGATGAGGAAAAGTCATTTGTTTCAGTATAGTGTCTCTAATAACGAATCGTCATTTAATAATGAATGATCAGTGCGTTATTCCTTGTCCTTTTCTTAATGCAATGTTTGGCTCTTTTTGTGGTTTGGGATGTTTATTTATTGAGAACTTTTAATGAACTCTGTCTCATTGTTGCATTGGAATGTATCTACACTGGTGCCATTGTGTCTGAAAACAAATACAATAAATTCACCATTTTTTTGTCTATCATTGTACACGAGGGCATCTCCACCCTTAACACAAAAAAATGGTCTCATGTCAGTTCCCTGCCCTCGACTGATATGTTCAGCAATCTTTAATGTGTATTACTAACCAGATAATAAAGTATAATTATTGTTTCCATTCGGGCAGAGCAAGCTGGTCCCTCTTTCCATGCAGTCAACTGAAACTGTGACTGCTGACATCACAGCCAATGACTCTCTGCTGTTTCCCTGCTGCCTCCTCTGCACATGCACATTGCCAGAATGGAAGAGAGCTTATTACATATCTGGTAACAAATACATGTAATAAACTGGTAAAAATAGCAGTTGAGGTTGTGGGCAGATAACTGACAAGTCACCAGTTTTTTGTTTTAAAGGGTAACTGTGATCTCCATTTTTTTCAAACAAGTTAGGGTTGTTTTATAAAACCTTCTGCCATACTTTCAAAATGAATCCTAAATCTCACATCTTGGGAAATTTGTGAAAAGCTATTGCTAGAAATGTTCAGCTAAGGTACTTCCTGCTTGAACACTTCCTGATTTTAGCCATGTGATCAGCCTCTGCATGCATTAATAGGCTCCGCATCTCAACTGTCCATTTTTCCCCCCAGGTACTTTTTTGTTTTTCCCAGCATTTGGTCTTAACTGAGCATGCTTCTCCCCCCGGGGCGAAGGGGCTGGCAAAGGTCAGATGATGTCACTCATCCACCTGGAAGCAGGAAATTTGAAAATTCACCTCAATATTATTTCTCACTGACTACAGCCAGAGTTGTGATCTAGTGCTCATTTTAAAGGAAATACTGCAGGCTTTTATTTAACCCTAACTTTTTTGGAGACCACAGTTGCCCTTTAAGGGTGGAAATGCCCACTGCATTTTTCATCCTCTGTTTTAAGATCATCTCACCTTACTGGACTGGGTCACCTATACTACTAGTAAAGAAAGGTCAAATAGAATATATCCATGGAGAAAAACACTATGCAAGCTATTGGCTAAAAACAGAAGGGTAACTTTTTTAAACAAGACACCTGATAAGATGGTAAAGTCGTGTGAAACGATTGGGAATCCTAGTTACATTTGCAGAAAGTAGTAGAACAAACATCAATGAGTTTGCATAGTACTTGTTACCTAATCATACAAAGTGTCTGTCTCTCTCTACAATAAAGGAAAAATGAGGCCTATGGTGCTGCCGATTAATCTTCTTAGGGTGTCTATTGACTGTCAGGTCAATATCAGCAAGTCACTAGATATTTCTGTAAAGCTTCAGGCATTCTGGATTTGTCTTTTTATGACAATTGGACACAGTAGTACAAAGGAAATGAATAAAAATACATCAATAATAATTAGGCAGTTTTAGGTCGAACAGCCCTTGTAGTCACCTCTAATTGTAACATTTTTCTTAAAGAAACATAATAAATGTAGGGGTCAGACAAGTGAAGGTGTGTCTATGATAACAAAAATACTGGTGTCTTGCCAGGGGAATCGGTCATTTGACATATAAAAGGGAAGACAAACAAGATGGATCCTACCCACTCAATTGACAATATGACTTAAAAGATGTCATGTGACGGCATAGAAAATTATTCTAATAATGGGGTTTAAGACAAAGATTGGTTTACAATTTGATAATTTCCATATGTTGTGACCATTTAAGTCATTTACATTGCAGCAAACCTGGGCTGGAAATTCCCATTTTGAAATAGCATTACCTATTTATAGAGTGCTGAAATTGAATATTTTTACCCAAAATCCACCACAAGCCTTGACTTGCTTAAAAACATTATTGTGATCTGAAATATAAAGGACATGTCTACCCTTAAAACAAAAAACAAGTGACTTGTCAGTTATCTGCCCGCAACCCCAACTACTATTTAATAATAAGTTATGTTCCTTTATGGCAAAGGTATCTGCCTCCTTCCTCTGCTCAGTGAGCTTTTTTTAAGCTTGGGCATGTGCAAAGGGACAGGGGGAAATTGCAGTCAATCATTGTTTGTGATGTCCGTTTTGACTGCATGGAGAAGGGAGACAACTTTCTCTGCCAGATTGGGGACAATAATTATCTTTATATATCTGTTAAGTAATGCAGGTAATAAAGTGCAAAAAATATCATTTAAGGGTGGACTTGCCCTTTAAACTGCATTTACCATTACAAAGTTTTAAAAAGAAAAACACTTTGAAATATCCTTTCAGTGATAAATATAATGCTATCTAGCCCATACCAATGGTAACAATGGGTTTGATCATATTCAATAACAAACTTACCCAAATTCAAAATTTAGACATGGGACAAATTAAATTAAAAGTAAAAAGTTAAAATAAATAATGATAGAGATATGATAATAAATTGTTTGAAACCTTGAGGCACAAGGAAAGAGGTTCCTTCTCCTGTTATTGACCCCTTGGCCTGGCTTGTCTAGGTCCTTTTTTGGTCTGGCCAACAGCTGTGCCTTTGTGTAGTTGGTGGTCTGTTGCCCTTTATATCTGATGGTCTGTACACGTGCAAATTCACGGAAGCTGCCGATGTAAGTTTTTTTCGTCCAACAATCGTACATGTGTGGCAAGTCGCGCCAACAGGACCTAGCACACATACATATGTATGAAATAAAACGGATACAGTCTGACCTATTCCGTGGGCATAATGATAATCCAGTTATTACAGTGTGTTGGACATATATACAAACACAAAGTAGAGATAGACTAATATCACAAAATGGTCAACGTCTAGAGTCCTTTTAGTAAATGTTTGCGACGTACATCATGGGATGCCTTGGAGTATGTTAAAGTGCAGGTTAAACATACATTTTAGTGAACAACCCAATATGTTTTTCAATATTGGTTCAACCTTTATTGTAGAAAAAGTTGTTAAAACTAGAAAAAAGATCATTCACACTCATCGCATCTGCGATAGAGGTCTTAAGAGCTGGGTGCTGCAGTGTTGTATCCAAGCATATCAAAAAGAAAAAGGTTACTGCACACACCAGACCTGCAGGGTTATTCAATAAAAGTTCTTATCGTTAAAAATGGTGCCAATTTTTCCCCAACCAATCAGATATTAACTTCCAAATGTTAAATAAATTGGTTGGGGCAAAATATTTTTTAAAGATAAGAACTTTTATTGAATCTCCCTGTTGATTTTTAATAAGTGTTTATTAAAAAAACAACAGTGTGTTTAAAAATCAATTCTGGTGTGCTTCAGCACTATCTTTAATACAGGAAGTGCCAGGGCACTAACCTGGCAGATGAAAACTATACGTACAGAATAGTTGTCCTTTAACCTACAAAAAAAAGAAAAAGGTTACTGGCAGAAGCAGTTTCCTTTGTGCTGCTGCTTCTCATAGAAATTAATTTGGTTGGTAGAATGTACCAATCCATCGCACCATACATGTCCGTCTTAGTTACGAACTCCCCGTAGTTGCTTGGAATGAATGAAAAAATAAAATGATGTTGATAAGAAAGCATAAACAAAATTGCTTTCACTCAAAGTAATTTTTTTCAGTAGGAAGTCATTAACGATCAGTTGCCTTTCATAATGAATTGTCTTGTCTCGCTAAGTAACGTTCTAGAGAATTTAGTCATCCTCGTTACCTGTCTAAACCGCGTGATCAATAATATTGTTTTCAACAGGACGTTGTTTCAAGGGTATTTGTCTAAAATTTACTACTTTGGAGAAAAAATGCGCACAATTGATTTTTATAGTAAGTGAAATAAGAATCCCTTTTTTCAGGTCATTTAAAGATCGTAGGTAGACATAACCGGACTTTCTGAGCAGATATCTCAATGGAAATCTGGAATCCGTTGTAAGAGAGCGTTCAGCCCCTGAGCGGGAAGATTTAGTGCTTGATTTAATTTTGAAGTTAAATTAACCTTGGATTTAGCATCACGGCAACTAACCAATATTTGTTGTTGCTCCCTGGGGAATGGCAAATTGGGTGTATTGATTCCACAGATCTTTAAAGTGCATTACAAGTCTAACTGTACTTAGCCATCCTATTAATTTGCGGCTTTATTGGGAGACAAGTATTAGTAATGAGCGTCTCGGAATTGCTCTTGGTATTATTCCTTGGGATTTTTTTTTTAGCAGTGATGTATTCCTTCCTTTTAGCGGACTGTTTAAATACTAAAACATCATCATCATTTAAAGTAAGTTTTATTTGTGCTTGGGAGAATGGGGGATGGAAACTGTGCATCGTAGAGTTTGAAAATGTATTTTAAAGGGCCTGTCCACCCCTTAAATGAAAAACTGAGGACTTGTCGGTTATCTGCTTGCAATCCCAACTGTCATTTTCCTAGTTTATTAAATGCATTTGTAACCAGATATTTAAAGGGTATGTACACCGGGAATTATATTTAAAATTGTCCATTACTTGAAACTATAAATCTTCCCAAATATGTCACCTTACATTTAAGCTGTCCATCAAGTGCCTTATTATCATAAACTCTTCTGTTATATATAGTTTTGCTGTACCTGGAATGGTGACAGTGGGTACATGAACTGCACGATGGGAAATTCCCTCTCCCAATGCTGCCTCATAGACATTACTGAGCATGCTTGCCCTCGCAGAAAGTAGTGTATTGAAGTCATGCAGCCACACAAACACATCAGTTAAGCCTCGTACACGCGTACGATCCTACCGCCAACAAATGGCCCCCGAGCGCAAGGCACACGGGCAACGAATGGGCACATACATATGTGCAATTATTGGCCAAAATGCCCGTTTGGCGCCTGTGTGCCTTGCGCTTGGGGGTTGGTTGTTTTTCTGCGGTAAAATCGTACGTGTGTACGATTCTTACTCTGATGTGTTTGTGTTGCTGCAAATAAGGAATGCTTGACTTCAATCTCTGTCTGTGAGGGCAAGCATGCTCAGTAATCCCTATGAGGCAGAATTGGGAGAGGGAATTTCCCACCATGCAGTTCACATACCAACTGTCACCATTCCCGCTACACAAATCAGGGTACATTTGTGATGTATTCAGTCATCGCATAGACCATGTTTAACCAGCATAGCACGCTCTCAGGTAGATGTAACAAAAGTTCTTACTGTTAAAAATGGTGCTAATTTTGCCCCAACCAATCGGATGTTAGCTTTTAAATGGTAAATAACATTTGATTGGTTGGGGCAAAATTAGCACCATTGTTAACGATAAGAACTTTTGTTACATCTCCCTGTCTGAATTTAAATTGGATTTTAAAAGTACTTCAAAATTTGGTTACTGTTGTGGTTACGCTGTTTTTCTAATTTATTTCAACAACTGAACCTGGTTTAATGAAATATCAATTGAGGGGAACCAGAGAGACCTGTTAATAGTCTCCTTGAAAGCTGATTGGCTCCAGGCAGCAGATGTCTCTGTTAATAGCATTTTATCTCTAATTGCTAGATTGTGTCAGACCATTTAGCACACATATTACACGCAGTCCTTTTATTCTCTGTTAATCTAATAGATAAGATACAGCTCGCTCTGGGAAAAGTGACACCAGGGTGTAATATTGAACCTGCCAGTTACGTTTTCGTAAAGGAATTTTCTCGTATCAGCAGTTTATTCATTGGCCACCCAGATGATGTGTACAGGTGCAAACATTATTAGGATTCGGCGCTTGTAATTGCCCTATGATGGTCCGTTTCCTAAGGGCCCCCATTGTATTATAATGAACTAGCAGGGAAATTCTATCTTGTCTGTCTTGTTTTCGGAGAGAAACAACCCTTGTTTGTTTACATCTTGTGGGGTAAGTTATTAAATGCTGGAAAGTAGTGGAACTTTGTGAAGTCTCAATGACGAATAGTGTTTGACCAGGCAGTGCATTGTATTCCGCAGGGAACAGGTCCTTGTTTATGACGGAGGATAAATAAAAGGATTCCTACCTACTGCTAATTAAGTTTAAGGGACAGTTTGTCTACATAAAGACTAATGGGTCATTTAATCCTCACATTGAGAAGAATTTCACACTTCATTTTACAAGGCCTCTAAATCCTTTAGCAAACACAGTTCAACCCTGTGTTTAGTTTATCTGCGGTAGTAATAGGGGTAAGGCCATAGATCTCATTGCCCTTGTTAGTACACACACACATACACACACATTTAACTCTCTCTAGTCACTTTATCAAATAAATGCATTTGAATTTTCATGCCAAAGGTTTTAAAGGTTGATTGCGAGTAACTGAAGCCACTCAAGCTGTTTTGTCTTTTGACTTCATTTACTCCTGACTAGTGAACCTTAGCGACATTTTATATCTTTATTTGGTTTAGAAATGGACCTCCTCCCCCCCCAAATACCAAATTCAGGTTCTAGCCTTTTAACCTGGGGATGGCTGATCCCAGAATTCTCTGCTGTAGGTTAACATCCTGTGTTTTATTGCAGAGGAAATGCTGGTATAAGGGAGAAGACATAAATGCTAGTAAGAATAGAAATGGCCTCATTATTCTAATGGTGGCTAATGATTGCCTGTATGGCCACCATTAGAATTAGAATTAATTAATTAGAGAAATTATTTTTAGCCCAATTCACTGCTGTAATTAACAATTTCCTATAAAATATGTTCAGGATAGGCGCTGTGTGAAAATGAATGGATCTGTTGCATATAAACCTATGACGATGATATTATCAGAATAACATTGACAAGATTTGAGTTAAAGAGCATGTCCACCTTTAAAGTAAAAAACTAGTCAGTGGTCATTTATTTGCCCCTAACCCTTAACTGCAATGTTAAGCACTTTATTACATGTATTTTTAACCAGATATGTAATGATAAGTATTGGTTCCATCCTCTCTGGCAGAGATTGTGGCCTCCTCTCGCAATCCTCACTCAATGAGCTTTGAGGAACTTGAGCATGTGCAGAGGAGACAGCAGGGGGAAGAGCAGCCAATCATTGGTTGTGATGTCAGCAGTCACAGCTGATTGACTGCATGGAGGGTGGAACCAGCTTCCTTTGCCAGAATGGGAACAATAATTATTATATCTGATTGATAATACATCCGATAATATGCTGAATATATTGGTTGGAATTCGGGGCAGGTAATTGTCACCAGGTTTTCCTTTTAGTGTGGACCCTTTGGGTGATGCATAGTAATATACATATATGTATGTAAAAATCATACATGTGGTACAGCAGCTAAAACTGAATATTTGTTTTCTTTCAGATTGCTTTACAGTTTAGCTTTCAATGCAAGATTTCTAAGACATCTGTGGTATTTGATTTCATCAATGACAACCAAAATGATTACAGGGTATGTATATAGTGCACAGTAATGATATTTATAAACGCTGATTGCAGGCACTTTAATTAGCCAATCATGGTCTCTTCCTGTATGCGCCAATCAAATCATTAACAGGAAAACTGTTGGTGCATGTCGGGAGGCAGAATAGATGGTCTTCTTAGATATTAGAAAGATTCCATAACCTGTCAAGTATGAATAGCATTAGACCCATGAAACAACATGGCTGACGTTTAGACAATGGCCTAGTTCAGTCACACAATGATCTGGCAAGGATGTCGGGAGAGGCGATCTTCTTAGATATTAGAAAGATTCTATAACCTGTCAAGTATGAATAGCATTAGACCCATGAAACAACATGGCTGACGTT
>JAACNH010000214.1:0-36720 GCA_019447015.1 Hymenochirus boettgeri
GTCCAACCTTTATACCCTACCCATAATGTCTGTATAACAGTTACATAGTAACATAGTATTGGAGGTTGTATAAAGACATACGTCCATCTAGTCCAACCTTATACCCTACCCATATGTCTGTATAACAGTTACATAGTAACATAGTATTGGAGGGTATAAAGACATAACGTCCATCTAGTCCAACCTTTATACCCTACCCATAATGTCTGATAACAGTTACATAGTACATAGTATTGGAGGTTGTATAAAGACATACGTCCATCTAGTCAAACCTTTATACCCTACCCATAATGTCTGTAAACAGTTACATAGTAACAGTATTGGAGGTTGTATAAAGACATACGTCCATCATTCCAACCTTTATACCCTACCCATAATGTCTGTATAACAGTTAAATAGTAACATAGTATTGGGGGTTTATAAAGACATACGTCCATCTAGTCCAACCTTTAATCCTACCCATAATGTGTATAACAGTTACATAGTAACATAGTATTGGAGGTTGTATAAAGACATACGTCCATCTAGTCCAACCTTTATACCCTACCCATAATGTCTGTATACAGTTACTAGTAACATAGTATTGGAGGTTGTATAAAGCCATACGTCCATCTAGTCCAACCTTTATACCCTACCCATATGTCTGTATAACAGTTACATAGTAACATAGTATTGGAGGTGTATAAAAGACTACGTCCATCTAGTCCAACCTTTATACCCTACCCATAATGTCTGTATAATACAGTTACATAGTAACATAGATTGGAAGTTGTATAAAGACATACATCCATCTAGTCCAACCTTTATACCCTACCCATAATGTCTGTATAACAGTAACATAGTAACATAGTATTGAAGGTTGTATAAAGATATATATTGTAGTTTATCCATTTTAACCCATTTTAAACTTGTTTGACAAGATCTTCTCTTCCTCCTCTAGGACGTCCTCAACACACTCTTCTTCCTGTCACAACAAGGATTTAAGGGTTTAACGGCCGCTGTTTTGTGCCCAATTTTAAAAAAAAAAAAACCAAAAAACACCTATTTTCTCTTTCTCGGTGCCCAATTTTAGTGACTTTATTGGAATTTCAGAGGGCTGGAGACTGTAGATTTACTGTAAGGGAACAGGTTGTCCTTTAGGATTAATGGAATTCACTGGTGCGGCCATAGAGATTTCTATAAAACACACCGTGTCATGTTTCCCGGGTCGCGTTAAGCGTGGCTTTGTCCAGTGTTTTCAACAAGATTAATAGTACCAAGACTTGTGTATTAGGGGACAGGGGCGAGCGATGGGCTCATTCCATAGGGGGAACGTGCCCTGCCTTCTCTCTGCAGTTGTGGGGGAATGGTTTCATTCCAGTGGGCTGACAGCTGCCGCAGATAATTTGCTTTAATTGAACAGGTTAACGGTGTCTCATTGCACAGTGTGGGCACGCAAACCGCATTCCAGCACAATAGATGATTCATTTGGGAACATTTGGGCTAACAAGCCACCCCCCCCCTACTTTAACAATGGGGGCTGTTCGGGCACCGTGTAGTTTGTTTGGGCCCCACCAAGGCTACGTGGCTATCCACAGCCTGCTGCTCTTTGCCAGGTGGAGTGGAAATCAATCATGTTACATGTGTCATGAATAACAGAGATCTCCAAACTGATGTGCAGATACAGTGGCAGCTCCGTTAGACAAGCACAGGGTGTGTGTGTGTGTTGTTGTGGTGTGTTTCTGTGACGAAAAAGAGATATAAACACATAAAAAAAAGAAAGGATCTACCATACCAATTCCCCCTGAAAGGAATATTCAATGAAAATGAACACAATTGTAGGGATTATGCATTATGCATAGTCGTATAGTTTAAGGATTATAAAGCATATATAATATGTATAACAGTGATTATGGGTTATTCATCATTTGTATTGTATGGATTATAATAAATAAACTGTAATGTACGGATTAAGGTTAGAGATAATCTTTATTGTACAAATGATAATACATTATCTGTATTGTAAACATTATAGGATATACATCATCTGTATGTGAACCTATAGTGATTACATCATCTGTATGTAAACATTATATGATATACCACCTCATCATGTATTGTAAAATTTAGGATATACATCATCTGTATGTTGAACATTATAGGATATACATCATCTGCATTGTGAACATTATAGGATATACATATATGTATGGTAAACATATAGGATAGACAGCTCTGTATTGGTAAAACATATAGATATACCATCTGTATTGTAAACATTATAGATATAGCATCATTGTATTGTGAACTTATAGGATATACATCATCTGTATTGTAAACATTATAGGATTACATCATCTGTATTGTAAACATTATAGGATATACATTATCTTATTGTGAACGATTTAGGATATACAGATCATCTGTATTGTGACATTAAATATGATATACATCATCTGTAGTGTAAACATTATAGGATATACATCATCTGTAGTGGAACATTATAGGGATATACATCATCTGTATTGTGAACATGAATAGGATATACATCATCTTATTGTGAACATTATAGGATATACATCATCTGTATTGTGCACATTATAGGATATACATCATCTGTCTGGTGACATTATAGGTATAATACATCATCTGTATTGTAAACTATTATAGAATATCATTCTCGTTATTGTAAACATTATAGGATATACATCATATGTATTGTAAACATTATAGGATATACATCATCTGTAAGTGTTAACATATGATGCCATCATCTGTATTGTAAACATTATCAGATATTATACATCATCTGTAATTGTAAAACATTATATGATATACATCAATCTTTATTGGTGGAACATGATAGGATACACATCATCTGTATTGGCTGAAGCATTATAGATATACATCATCTGTATTGTAAACATTATAGGATATCTTATCTGTATTGTAAACATTATAGGATCTAACATTCATCGTATTGTAATGAACTTAGAGGAATACATCACTCTTATTGTAAACATTATAAGGATATACACATCTGTATTTAACATTTAGGATATACATCATCTGTATTGTAAACATTATAGGATATCATCATCTGTATTGTGAACATATAGGATATACATCATCTGTATGTAAACAGTATAGATATACATCAATCTTATTGAAACATTATAGGTATACATCATCTGTATTGTAAACATTATAGGATATACATCATCTGTATGTAAACCTTATAAGGATATACATCATCTGTATTGTGAACTTTAGGAATATACATGCATCTGTATTGTGAACATTAATAGGATATACATCATCTGTATTGTGAACATTATAGGATATACATCTCTGTAATTGGAAGCATTATAGGATATACTCATCTGTATTGTAAACAATTATATGGATTAACATCATCTTTATTGTGAAACATGATAGGATATACATCATCTGTATTGTGAACATTAATAGGATATACTCATCTGTATTGTAAACATTATAGGAATTATACATCATCTGTATTGTGAACATTATAGGATATCCATCATCTGTATTGTAAACATTATAGGAATTACATCATCTGTATTTGTAAAAACATTATAACGGATATACATCATCCTGATTGTGAACATTATAGGATATGACATCCATCTGTATTGTGAACATTATAGGATATACATCCATCTTATTGTGAACATTATAGAATATTACACATCTGTAATTGTGAACTTATAGGAATATACAGTCAATCGTGTATTGTGAACATTCATAGGATATACATCATCTTGTAATTGTTAACATTATAGAATATACAGTCAGCTGTATTGTAAACATTATAGGATATACATACGTGATCATTGTAAACATTATAGGAAATATACCATCATCTGTATTGTGAACATTATATTAGGATATACAAATCATCTGTAAATTGTAAACAGTATAGGATATACATCATCTGTAATTTGTCAAGCATTATAGGAATAATAAACCTACATCATCTGTATTGTGGAACATTAATAGCATAATACATCATCTGTAATTGTGAACATTAATAGGATATACATTATCTGGTTATTTGTAAACATTATAAGGAATTACATCACTGTATTGGTTAACCTTGTATAGGATAATCAAATCAATCTTCATCTGGTAATTGTAACATTTATAGGAATATACATCATCTGTATTGTAAAACATTATAGGATATAAATCATCTGTATGTGAAACATTATAAGGATATACATCATCTGTATTGGGTAAACATTATAGGAATAATACATTATCTGTATTTGTAAAACATTATAGGATATACTATCTGTATTGTGAAGCATTATAGGAAAATATACATCATCTGTATTGTATAACATTATAGGATAAATACTCAATCTGAATTGTGAAACAGATTTAGAATATACATCTCTGTAATTGAAACATTTATATAGGATATACATCATCTGTATTGTAAACATTATAGGATATACATCTATCTGTATTTGTGAACATTATAGGATATCTCCTCTGTATGTAAACATTATAGGATTACATCATCTGTAATTGGTAAAACATTATAGGATATACAATATCTGTATTGTAAACATTATAGGAGATATTACATCAATCTGTATTGTGAAAAACATTTTAGGAACATATACATCATCTGTAATTGTAAACATTAATAGATATAACCATCACTGTATTTTAACATTATAGGATATACATCATCGGTATTGTAACATTATAGGATAATACATTATCTGTATTGTAAATACCTTAATAGGATAATACATCATCCTGTAATTGTAAACATTATAGGATATACATCATCGGTATTGTAAAGCATATAGGATATACATCATCTGTATTGTAAACATTATAGGATATACATCATCTGTATTGTGAACATTATAGGATATACATCATCTGTATTGTGAACATTATAGGATATACATCATCTGTATTGTGAACATTATAGGATATACATCATCTGTATTGTGAAACCATTATAGGATCTCATCCTCTGTATTGTAAACATTATAGGGTATATAACATCTCTGTATTGTGAGGTACATTATAGGATAACATTATCGTATTGTAAAGCATCTATATGATTATACATCATTCTTGTTAAATTGTAACATTAATAGTATATAGCATCATCTGTATTGTGAACATTATAGATATTACATGCCATGCATGTATTGTAAGGAATCGATGACACTTATAAGGACTATTAGCAGTACTGCTGTATTAAATTAAACTAATACTAGGGATATATCATCATTCCTGCATTGTGAACATATATATGGGTTATATAAAACAATCGACTCTGTATTAATGTCAGATGACAGGCATTATGAGGATTATACATCATGGCAGTGTATTGGGTAAACATTATAGGTAATTATTACACTGTCATGGCCCTATGCTATTTGTGTTCTATACACTCAATTATAGTATCTTACCAAGTAAGACACCCACCTGAGCAATCTGTTCGATTGTTAAACCGCATTATATAGAGTAATAAATGAGCGCGATCTCAGTAGTCGAATAGTATTTGATGATACCTATTTAATCCTACGGGGTAATTAAAGAAGTGAGCAAACTGCCATGGCCCCATTGTATTGTTATCATTATAGGATATACTATCATCTCCTTCTTGCATTATATGAATGAACCGATTATAGGATTATACATCTATGTGCTTGTTGGAATTGTAAACATTTATAGGGAATAATTGAATCAAATGCATGCTGTCTCAAATAGATATTGACTATAACGCAACATATATACGGAGATATACATCATCTGTATTGTGAAACTATTATAGGTATATACATCAATCTGTATGTGAACATTATAGGATATAGCATACATCATCATGTAATTGTAAACATTATAGATATACATCATCTGTATTGTAAACATATAGGAGATATACATCATCGTGTATTGGGGGGTGAAATTATAGGATATACCTCATGCATGTATTGTAAACATATTAGGTGATATACAGTCGATTCTGTATTGTTAACATTAATAGGGATATACATCATCTGTATTGTAAAACATTATAGGAAAGGATATACATTATCTGTATTGTACATTAATGGATAATATCATCATTCTGTATTGTAAACCTTATAGGATATACATCATCTGTATTGTCTACATTATAGGATATACATCATCTGTATTGTGAACATTATAGGATGATACGATCATCTGTTTGTGAACATTATAGGGAATATACATCAGCTGTATTGTGAATCATTATAGGATATACATCATCTGTATTGTAACATTATAGATATACATCTCTGTATGTGTAGGCATTATAGAATATACACAATCTTATGTGACATTATAGGATAATACATCATCATGTATTGTAAACATTATAGGATATGACATCATCCATGTATTGTGAAAGTTCATTATAGGATATACATCATCTGTAATTGTAAACATTATAGGATATACATCATCTGTATTGTGAAGCATCTTGATAGGCTAACATCATCTGTATTGTACATTATAGGATATTACATCAATCTGTATTGCGAACATTATAGGATATATATCATCATCTGTATTGTAAACATTATAGATATACATTCCATCTGTATTGTGGAACATTATGGATATACATCATCTCGTATTGTAAACATTATTAGGATATAGCAATCATCTGCTAGTGGATTAAACTATTATAGGTTCTATACATCATCTGTATTGTGAACTATTAATAGTATATACATCACTGTATTGTAAACATTATAGGATATACATCATCTTGTATTGTAAAACATTATAGGATATACATCATCTGTATTGTGAAGCATTTAGGGATACATGCATCTGTATTGTAACATTATATGTATATACATCACCTGTATTCGTAAACATTAAGGGATATACATCATCTGTATTGTGACATTATAGGATAATACTCATCTGTTATTGTGAACATTATAGGATATACATCATCCATGTATGTTGTTGTGGGGAACATTATATGATATACATCATCTGGTATTGTAACATTATAGGATATACATGCATCTGTATTGTAGAACATATAGGATATAAACATCATCCGTATTGTGAAACATTAATAGTTTTTTTAGATATACATCATCTGTATTGTGACCATTAATAGGATATTATCAGTTTGCTTGATGGGTCGTATGTAAAATTGTTATTAACAGTTCTATACTCGGACTATACTTACTATCGATCAATTGGTTATTGTAAAGCATTATAGGATATCATCATCTGTATTGTAAACATTATAGGATATACATCATCTGTATTGTGAACATTATAGGATATACATCATCTGTATTGTATAACATTATAGGATATATACATCATCTGTATTGTGAACATTATAGATATACATCATCTGTATTGTGAAGCATTTATAGGATATACATCTATGCTGTAGTGTGAACATTATACGGATCTACACATCTGTATTTAAACTATTATAGGATATACAATCATCTGTATGGTAAACATTATAGGATATACATTCATCTGTATTCGGGTGTATGACAATCTGTTATAGAGGTATTATTTACGAAGTGGGCAGCACCTGCAATGCCGTGGGTTAAAGGGGGGATAGCATCTAGAATCTCACTATTTCCGGATATACTTTACAACCTTAGAGACTTTCTAAATCACCAATCTCATCATGTACGCATCTGCTAAATAGGCATTCAATTAAAAAACGGTTAATTAATACCAAACTTCTATCCTTTATACCCTACCCATAATGTCTGTATAACAGTTACATATATAATACGTATTTTTTTTATACCCTACCCATAATGTCAGTATAACAGTTACATAGTAACATAGTATCGGAGGTTGTATAAAGACATACGAACATCTAGTCCAATCTTTATACCCTACCCATTATGTCTGTAGAATAGGTACATAGTAACATAGGATTGGAGTTTGTATAAAGACATACATCCATCTAATCAAACCTTTATACCCTACCCATAATGTCTGTATAACAGTTACATAAACAATATGTATTTTTTTATACCCTACCCATAATGTCTGTCCAACAGTTACATATTAACATAGTATTGGAGGTTGTATAAAGGCATATGTCCATCTAGTCCAACCTTTATACCCTACCCATAATGTTTGTATAACAGTTACATAGCAACATAGTATTGGAGGTTGTATAAAGATATACAACCATCTAGTCCCGTCTTTATACCCTACCCATAATGTCTGTTTATCAGTTACATAGCAACATAGTATTGGAGGTTATATAAGAACATATACGTCCATTTAATCCAACCTTTATACCCTACCCATAATGTCTGTCTAACAGTTACATAGTCAACCTTTACAAACCTACGCTTTTATCCCTACCTAACGTTGATCCAGGGAATGCATCCACAAAACAGCTAAAAAATGGTGGGGGTCCGTTCTTGACTCCAAACTGCAGTCAGAAAATGGAAGATTTCCTCTTTACTTCCACTCTAAAAGGATGAGTGCACAATGACATCATAGAGTTCATGTATGCCCATTAAGATATTTATATCGGGTTATCATGTCCCCACGCAAAACTGTCGCTTCTTCCAATGTAAACAAGCCCTAACTTGTCTAATCTGCCGCCTAGTCCAACCCCCCATCCCTCCCCTTATTAATTAAGTTATAACTTGTCTACATCTGCCTGCATATGTCAACCCTCCATTCCCCTTATTAAGTTAGTTTGCCCTTTCTGGAACTGTCCCCAATTTCCCAGAGTTCCCTTTTGTATATGGATTCCAACTGCACCGCATATTCCAATGGGCTTAACCAGTGCATTGTAAAGGGGAGATAATATTTTCTCCCTTGAAATCTATTCCCTCTTTAACAAGACCATATCTTGCTACTCTAGCTCGTTGCCTACCATTGGCCTTGTTTGCTACAGCTAAGTCTGTTTATCTCCAGACCCACCAAATCTTTTTTTCCATTACAATGGGCACTTAACACAGAGTTTATTATGGTGTAGGTGTGCACATTGGATTATTAATCCCAAAATCACCTTCCATTTATCACATTGAGTCCCATCTGCCATTCTGCTGCCCATTTGATAATCTATCTAGTCTGCTATAGCAGCACTTGCCACATCATTGGAAGTTTGTCCAAACTTGCATATTTAGTGACATCACGCAAACACCGAGACCTTGTTCCTCAATCCACCTTCTAATTCATTTATAACACAATTGTGTAACTAAAGTATGTTGGTTGAAACAAAGTGCTTTATATATTGCCTTATATTGCCTCTACTTTACCTAATCCCTCAGTAGCACCAAGGCTGTGTGTGTGTGTCTATATAATATACTATATATATATATCTATTATATAATATCTATTCACACTTACCAAACTCTGAAACGTCCCTTTACGTTAGGCCCTGGATAGATTTGACATGTCGGTAGATGAGATATCCAGTTCACCTCCCATTTATCAAGATGTACTCTGCTTTGAAGGAAGGACTGTACAATGTTGTTGTTCATCCTGCATTCTGGACTATTGCGGTTTCTTTATGGTAGAAGTCTTTATGTTAAATTCTAACTCCTTCCTCTGCTCATTTGGTAATCCCTTTTTTTTTCAGAAACTCCCCCCAACGGACAACCTTCCGTTCGTTTTTATTAGAAAAGACGACATTGACCAGATGATGAGGAATAGGAATAGGAGAATGCAAGTGGCAACCCAATCAAATGAGTCCAGCCAAAGCCGGAAATCTGATCAGCTCTCCCCCATGCGGATATAAAACCGGTAGGAAGTCGTCTGTGGTTCATTGGAAATCTGGCTGCAATCTGCTTTTTACAGTTTCCGTCTGAAATGTGCTGAAGAAAAGTGCCATTTTCATGAGTTTAAGCCCCAAAACAGTTGGGAGAATTCTGCGTTCTACCAGATCCTCTGTCTGCTACCCATCCTGTCCTTATCTGCCTTGTTCGGGAGTCCAGACAGGTAAATGCTTTACAATTTCATAACCAAAAACTTTTTATTGATGTCAGTCTAGAGGAGTATCTCCCAGAATCCCCCACTGCAACTGGCACCCTTTCCACTATCCCCCCTTTGTTTTTCCGCTACAGTTCCCCTCTATGGAGGAGACACCGCCCGGTGGTGAACCAAGAAGCTTCTCAGTGCGAGACGCATCCTCCCAGAAAGAGCAAGAGCCCCCGTGATTGAGGCTGGAGCCGCGTTAGATTTCCTCTATTGTAGTCTCGCCATTGGGTACTACTTCCTGTTATTGAAATTAGTTTGGGAAATGCCCAGATCTGTGCGGTTAGAGCAGCGCATGGGTAGAAAGAGGTTTGGACACAGAGGGCATCTCGCTACTTTCCCTTTATTGAATGTGCGCCTACGACTAAACGTGTGAGGTATGGGGTTCTTGTGTTGCCTTGGCAACGAGCCAATCCAAACACTTTAGGGACAGGATTGGCTGCGCTGTGCGATGTCATGGCATAACGTCACATGATGGACAATCCACACTGAGCCTTTGTGTGTCTTACAGCCATCGCAGAGCGAAGACCCTAAAAAACGGAAAGATCCTGCGGTTAAACCGAAAAAGATGGCAGGGGCCAAGCTGGTAAGTGAATATCCCAGGAAACCTAACAGTTTAATTTAGGGGAAGGTAGGTGGTTTAGGGGTATAGTTGCCATTTAAAGGGCAGTCCACCCCCAAACCTATAATTTCCCTCCCCTCCTACTGGCCCCCACTACTAGTGTATTAAAATCCTTACCCACTCCCTCCCATCTCCATCTGGTGCTCCTGTAATCCTCCCCCCCCAAAAAAAACTGCCCCCAGGAGGATAACGCGCATAAGGACTCTTCCCTCCTGGTCTCCCCTCCGGTAGAATTTGGTATGCGCACTGCATCCTTCTGCCCTCCCTCTTCCTCCCCTTCTCCCCCCTCCCAGATTTTGCGATCCCTCCCCCTAGCTAACAAACCCCTTTGCCAAATAATAGTTCTCCTCCCCCATCCCCAACGCTATACAAGATTTTGTTAAAGTCCCCCTATCGTTACTTACCTTCCCTAGAATATCCCCCGGGTGCGCTGTGCAGCTGCACCACAGCCTGATGCTTTGCCCCTCTCAGCCAATCACAGACAACAGCTTCCGTCCTTCCCCTGCTTGCGTTCAATGCAAGACAGAGGTCCGTGACTTTGCCGGCGGAGATAAAGGTAAGGTGAGTAACTATCGGGCTTTCTAACAATCTTTTATAGCGTTTGGGGCTGGGGGAAGGAAACTATTATTTGGCAAAAAGTTGGGGGAAGGGGTGGACATGGCCCTTTAAGGTTTCATTTTTGTTAATGTTCATTGTGCCTGAATTAGGTTTTCCCCTTTAAAATATAATGATAGAGCTGAAAAATGCCTTGGTGACCCGTCCGAACAGCCCCCACTGGGCAGGTTTTAGGGGCTAAATAAGAGCAGCACAACTTTACCTTGGGTCTCAATCTGCAATGACCAATCAGTGTTACGTTTTACTACGGGCATTTTAGGTACCTTTTGATTGGTTATAACACTGGTCCCAATCGTAATAATGTGACAATGGTTGAAACTTCCCTTTAGCTTTACCGTGTCTTTATTCCTCTCTTCTACTTTTCCTTTGTCCAGTAATAGTTTTTGCAGACTGGTTCTCTGTTTCAGAGGGGGTCATGGGTCACAACTTTAATACTCAGAAGGCAAATACCTATGGATATGCGTCACCTACAAGCCTCCACCCTGTGCACTTCCTGCACATTACCCGAGGATATCAATTACTGTTCCCTTGGGACTCCCCTACGGTAGGACCATCCTTATCCTTTATAATGATTCTTGGCTTATCAGTTATAATCAAAAACTACTATCGATCATCCATTATATCGTGTTTTAGTGTAGCTATTCATCCGTTATAATCCGTGTTTAGCTATGTACCAGTTGTTATAATCATGTTTAGCTAGTTTTCCAGTTATAATCAGTGTTATCTATGTCTCAGGTATAATCAGTGTTTTAGAGCTATGTTACCTTTATAATCAGTGTTTAGCTATGTTATCCGTTATAATCAGTGTTTGCTATGTTATCATTTATTTAATCAGTGTTTAGCTATGTCTCAGTTATAATCAGTGTTTAGCTATGTTATCCCGTTATAATCAGTTTTTAGCTTATTTTCAGTTTTAATAATCAGTGTTTAGCTTATGGTCAATCATTATAATCAGTGTTTAGCTAGTTATGCCGTTATAATCAGTGTTGATCTATTTATCAGTTATAATCAATTGTTTAGCGATGTCCAATCATTTATAATCTTGTTTAGCTATGTCATCATTTCTAATGAGTGTTTTAGCTATGTCCATCCATTTATCAGTGTTAGCTCTATGTCCTCAGTTTAATCAGTGTTTTAGCTATTATCAGTTATAACAGTGTTTTACTCTTGTCTCAGTTATAATCCGTGTTTTAGCTTGTCATCAGTTATATCGTGTTTGCTATTCATCAGTTATAATCAGTGTTTTAGCTATGTTATCAGTTATAAAAAAAACGAAGTATGTCATCCCGTTATATTGGTGTTTAGCTGTGTCATTCCGTTTCTAAATCAGTGTTTAGCTATGTTATCAGTTATAATCAGTGTTTTAGCTATTTCATCAGTTATAATCAGTGTTTTAGCGTGTTTCATATAATTCAGTGTTTAGCTATTTCCATCCAGTTATAATCAGTTGTTTAGCTATTTTATCAGTTTATAAATTCCGTGTTTAGCTATGTCCTCACTTATATCAGTGTTTAGCTATGTTATCATTTATAATCATTGTTTAGCTATGTCCAGCATTTATAATGCAGTGTTTAGCTATGTTATAGTTATATCCTGTTTTAGCTATGTTATCAGTTATAAATCAGTGTTTAGGCTATGTTATCGATTATAATCACGTGTTTAGCTATGGCTCATTTATAATCAGTGTTTACTAATGTCATCCAGTTATAATCGTGTTTAGCTATGTCATCAGTTATAATCCTTGTTGAGCTATGTTACAGTTAATAATCAGTGTTTAGCCTATGTCATCAGTTATTATCATGTTTTAGCTATGGTCATCAGTTATAATCAGTGGTTTACGTGTCAATCAGTTATAAATCAGTGTTTAAGCTAGGTCCATCATTTAAATCAGTGGTTTAGCTATGGGTTATCAGTTATAATTCAGTTTTAGCTATGTTTTATCAGTTATAATCAGTGTTTAGCTATGTTATTCAGTTATAATCAGTGTTAGCTATGTTATCAGTTATAATCAGTTGTTAGCTATGTTTTGATCAGTTGAGTAATCAGTGTTTACTATGTTATCATTAAATCACTAGTGTTTAGCCTGTGTACCAGTTATTCAGTCGTTTAGCTGTGTTATTAGTTACAATCGTGTTTTGCTATGTTGCATGTATAGCATGTTTAGCTATGTCATCCAGTTTTAATCAGTGTTTAGCAATGTCATCAGTTATATCGATGTTTAGCTATGTTATCAGTTATAAATGGGTGTAGCTAGTCATCAGTTATAATCAGTGTTTAGCATGTCATCAGTATAATCGGGGTTTAGGCGTGTCAATCAGTATATCAGCTGTTTAGCTTATGTGGTATCAGTTTATAATCGGTGTTTTAGGCCGTGTCCTTCAGTTGATAATCAGGGGTTAGCTATGTTATCAATTATAATCGGTGTTTAGCTATGTTATCAGTTAAATCGGTGTTTTTAGGCCGTGTCAATCAAGTTATCATCAGTGTTTAGCTATGTTATCATATCAGTTTATAATCGGGTGTTTAGCTTGTTAATCATTTAATCAGTGTTTAGCTATGTCATCAGTTATAATCGGTTGTTTAGCTTTTTGTTTATGTCATCATTATAATCAGTGTTTAGCTTGATCATCAGTTATAATCGGTGTTTAGCTATGTCATCAGTTATAATCGGTGTTTAGCAAGCTTTCAAACTCTTAAGGTTCATGCACACGTGATTACGGGTCCCGACCCACAACGCACTTTGTGTACGAACATTCGTTTCGGATGATATCAGCCTGTGTTCTGGGCCGAAAACAGACATTTGTTCGGGATCGGCGAAGAACATCTGTTTTTGGCCGATAAGTGTGTACGCACCTTAATTCCTTCTTTTCCAGGCATAATCAATGCTGGATGATAATTCCTTCCTCCCAATTCATTTCCCAAAGGAACGCCAAACATTTACCATTTTGGCCGCTTAGTGTCCCTGGATTTCCTGTATTGAAAGATTTCAGTGAACTTTAATGTTTCCCAGAAAGGAAATTGGGAGGTAGGACTGAACCCATCCTGGTTCCCCCCCCACCCCCCCCCCCTCCCTGCCCGAGGTACTTTGCATGTGATGATTTCCACCCTGGAAAAATACAAATCCCTTTTCTTTCTACCAGGTCAAACAGGCGATGGAGGACCCCCTCTGAATGAATAATTTTTGGCTTTGACCTGAATCCCCAACGGCCACATTTAAAGACCCAGCACTGTTCCCAATCATAGAGTCTCCAGCTTCTGCAACCCAGTAGTTGTTCCTTTTAAAGATGACCGCTGCGGATCGCATTTATCGTCACTGTCGTAATTCTGTATCCCGCCATGTTTAGAGTTGCCGATTCATAACCTTGACTGTCGCATGGAAGTAAAAGCTTTGCGCTCTGTATCCTTCGTACTTATCATTCCGCGTAGCTAACATCCTAAAGGGGCCTGACTAAAGGCCGAGATTTTTAAACCGCAAAACATTACAATGTGGGTAGGGGGTGACAGACGTTTTTGTTTGTGGAGAGAAAAAACGAATCTATTATTTTAAAGGGAACCCCTTATTTTATTTTCAAAAGAAAAACAAATGTATCCATTGTATTCACACTCTGGTGGTCTCTCGTCCCCCCCAATACCAGATTGGGACAAAGCCGACAACCGTTGTGATGTAGGGAGGAAGGGGCTGGGATTATACCCTATGGAGTAGGGATTTATTTCTTGTAGAGTTGCCCGTAGAACCCCCCAACCCTGCTACGTGTTTTAGGACGGTCCGTTTTTGTTTGTTTTGGTTGAAATATTAATTACTTTTTGATCTTTTTTCCAGCAATTTGTACTCAATTTGTGATAAGCTTAATCCACCCTTAGTTTGTAGTCTTGTTTCTAAAATAACATTACAAAAAAAATCCTTGTGAAATAGTCCAAACATTTTGGTGTTTTATTCTCTTCTCCCCGGGTGGGTATACACACTTCTCATTCAGGTCAAGTAGTGGCCTAGCCTACACACAACACGTCCCACCCCGAAACCTTGTTTGGGTCTTTCGAGGTGACCACAAATATCCAGAGCCCCGGATAGGGAGGAGGTTCTTCCATCCTTTCCGTCTTGCACAAGGAAATTTGCTTATTAACGAGACTAAGGGGATAGAGTGAAAGATTGTGCATCTGGTTCAGAACTCTTGCTACTATAAAGCGACCCAATGTAGCCTTTTTTCTCTTTCACCAATCATCTGGACCCATTAGATTAAATGGCTGTCCCACCCCAAAAAGACATTTTTATATTTGTGAGCCCATTCTCACGCAGAATAACTTTACCGCAATGAAAACCTTCATCGTTTTAAAAAATGAATACCTTGGTATCCGGCATGTTTTCAAAAGCATTACAGAATCCCCTGTGCCCACTATTAGCCCGATTCTTCAACACTTTCTGTTCTTTTTTCTGTTCCCGCGCATGACTGTTAGGTCTTGCACAAGCGCAGTGAACGGAAGTCCCCCAAAATTTGCAGGAACGTAACTGAATTTCTGGCCGAGGCTTGACCCTTAATTCCCCCTTCCTTGACTTACCAACCAATCCCAAGTGAGTAAAGAGTATTTTCGGACTAGATGTAATGCACGAAGCCGACAAGAAACATTGTAGGCCAACATGTTATCAGCTTGTTCAAAGATCGCATCGCACTGCAACATTAGCTTTACCTTACATTTAGCAACATTTCTTACAAACACTTGGCGTCCGCCACCGTTCAGCTCCCTAGCGTCTAGTCCGGGATTGCCGCTTTTTGTTGGACGTTGCCGTAACTGCATATGATTGGCCGGCGCGTAATAGCATTTGTTTGACGGCCGGCGAGCAAATGCGGAGGCATTAATTTTTAATAGACTTTGCAAGGGTCATGTTGTACGTAACTTTCAGGTGCAGTTCAAACGGAAATGCAGGCTTTGTGCGGCCTGCTACCTATCGCTTGCTATATCTTTTTAAATCTATTTAGATTAAAAAAAAAACCATTGCGTCGAACAGGTAAGTGCATGTAATTGAACACATATCACAAGTTTATTTTTGGGCTGGACAATACCCTTTACTCCCTGTCTTTAAGTACCTTCAGGCGGTTCACACGGCCCTGATTTTTCGCCCCATCGCCAGAACTTCCGTTTAATCGGTGGGAAAATCTGTGCTGCTTTCAGCCGCTGATGTGACCAATGTCTATCGCCTGGATCAGACAAAAGGACGTTCAGACATGGAGTCCCCTGGTGTTGTTCCCAGCCTTAGAAGGAGAGCGATTTGTCAGATTTCCCGGCTGTTTCTGGGGCTGTAATGTGGGCCATTACACTCATTGTATATTGGATAGCTTCACTCCTATGTTACCGCTCTGGTCCATTATTTAGGTTTTAGAAGTCCTCAGTAAAGAATAAGCCGGTAATTATCTGGATTCGTACACCAGGAATGCCTTGGTACAGGATCATTTAACCTTCTCTCTCTGTCTTCTCGTCCCCTTTCACTTCTCACCTATGGAATGTTCTCCCCCCAACATCATAATCCCCAACATAGCGACGGATTAAAGGGATTAGATTGTAACTCTTGGGACAGAGGTGAATGAATAAAAATGTACATTCCTGCTGTATACGAAAAAGAAAATAATACAATAACGGTCCTCAGTTTTAATGCCATTCCCGTACATTAGAGGTCTCTTTATCTACCTCTCCCAGGGCCACGCTAACATGGGTTTCTCTGCGGTTTTATGTGAACGCTCGGACTGGGTGGATGGCCGCACTGGTTTTCCGCCCGTTGATGTGGAAGCCATGCAATCAAATTCTTTTTACGAAATGGTATCTATCTGTTACCTGAATATTGGTGGATTGGCAGCACATGACACACACCAACACAGCGACCATTTTTCCTACCCCCCCTTGTATTTATCATAGGATAGTTCTGGAAACATTAACAAAGTTTATATCAAGAAAGCCCCAGGACCAGATGGTTGCATCCCTCGGATATAAGAAGCTTAGCTTCATTTCTCTAGCAGACCACTGTGTCTCATATTTTCAAATTCCGCTTTTGTCTGGGGATGTGGTCGCTGGATTGTAACAAAGCAATGTCTACCAATATGTCAAAAAGGTAGTCGTTCACCAGCCTGGTAAATAATGAGACCTGTAAGCCAACACAGTGGTAGGGAAGGTGAGAAACTTTGTTAGGGATCATTCCAATGCGATTAGACAAGGTCACATTTGTTTAAGGGCCATACATGAACTCTCGGTGCATAGTTCACATAATAGGTCCATATCAGAGGACACATGGACAATATCCTTTAAGGTTGGAAGAAGTTTTCATCTTCATGTTGAAAGGTTTCTTTACAGTGAAACCGGTGACACCTGGCACTGTCTTCCCGCAGATGTGGTAATGGGGGCAAGTTCATTAGATAGATGGGGCTAGATTACGTTTCTTTAACTAAAACAGATTTACTAATAGTAGTTAAGACCCTACCCATAATTCTGTACAGTTACATAGTCACTAGTAGATGGTTGTTATAAGAATCTTCACTAGTCCAACCTTTATACCCACCCATAATGTCTGTACAGTTACATAGTAACATAGTATGGTGTGTATAAGACATACGTCCATCTAGTCCAACCTTTATACCCTACCCATAATGTCTGTATAACAGTTACATAGTAACTAGTATGAGGTGTATAAAGACATACTTCCATCTAGTCCAACCTTTATACCCTCCCATAATTCGTGTAACAGTTACATAGTAACATAGTATTGGAGGTTTTATAAAGACATACGTCCATCTAGTCCACCTTTATACCCTACCCATAATGTCTGTATAACAGTTACATAGTAACATAGTATTGGAGTTGTATAAATACATATAACGTCCATCCTAAGTCCCACTTTATACCCTAAACCCAATAATCAAATCTGTCCCACATTTTACATATTACATGTAGAGGTTGTATAAAGACATACGTCCATCTAGTCCAACCTTTATACCCTACCCATAATGTCTGTATAAACAGTTACATAGTCATAGTATTGGAGGTTGTATAAAGACATACGTCCATCTAGTCCCAACCTTTATACCCTACCCATAATGTCTGTATAACAGTTACATAGTAACATAGTATTGGAGGTTGTATAAAGCATATCCATCTAGTCCACCTTTATACCCTACCCATAATGTCTGTATACAGTTAAATAGTAACATAGTATGGAGGTTGTATAAAGACATACGTCCATCTAGTCCAACCTTTATACCCTACCCATAATGTCTGTATAACAGTTACATAGTAACATAGTATTGGAGGTTGTATAAAGACATACGTCCATCTAGTCCAACCTTTATACCCTACCATAATGTCTGTATAACGTACATATAACATAGTATTGGAGGTTGTATAAAGACATACGTCCATCTAGTCCAACCTTTATACCCTACCCATAAGTCTGATAACAGTTAATAGTAAACATAGTATGGAGGTTGTTATAAGACATACTCCATCTAGTCCAACCTTTATACCCTACCCATAATGTCTGTAACAGTTACATAGTAACAGTATTGGAGGTTGTATAAGACATACGTCCATCTAGTCCAACCTTCATTACCCTACCCATAATGTCTGTATAACAGTTACATAGTAAATAGTATTGGAGGTTATTAAAGCATACGTCATCTAGTCCAACCTTTATACCCTACCCATAATGCTGTATAACAGTTACTAGTAACATAGTATTGGGGTTGTATAAAGACATACGTCCATCTAGTCCAACCTTTATACCCTACCCATAATGTCTGTATAACAGTTACATAGTAACATAGTATTGGAGGTTATATAAAGACATACGTCCATCTAGTCCAACCTTTTACCCTACCCATAATGTCTGTATAACAGTTACATAGTAACATAGTATTGGAGGTTGTATAAAAGACATATCGTCCATTAGTCCAACCTTTATACCCTACCCATAATGTCTGTATAAACAGTTACATAGTAACATAGATTGGAGGTTGTATAAAGATATCGTCCATCTAGTCCACCTTTATACCCTACCCATAATGTCTGTATAACTTACATAGGAACATAGTATGGAGGTTGTAAAAAGACATACGTCCATCTAGTCCAACCTTTATACCCTACCCATAGTCTGTTAACAGGTACATAGTACATAGTAGAGGTTGTATAAAGCATAAGTCCATCTAGTCCAACTTTATACCCTACCCATAATGTCTGTAACAGTTACATAGTACATAGTATTGGAGGTTGTATAAAGACATACTCCATCTAGTCCAACCTTTATACCCTACCCATAATGTCTGTATACAGTTACATAGTAAACATAGTATTGGAGGTGTAAAGACATACATCCATCTAGTCCACCTTTATACCCTACCCATAATGTCTGTATAACAGTTACTAGTAAACTAGTATTGGAGGTGGTATAAAGACATCATCCATCTAGTCAACCTTTATACCCTACCCATAATGTCTGTTAACAGTTACCTGAAACATAGTATTGGAGGTTGTATAAAGACATACGTCCATCTAGTCCAACCTTTATACCCTTCCATAATGTCTGTATAACAGTTACATAGTAACATAGTATTGGAGGTTTATAAAGACATACGTCCATCTAGTCCAACTTTATACCCTACCCATAATGTCTGTATAACAGTACATAGTACATAGTATTGAGGTTGTATAAAGACATACCCATCTAGTCCACCTTTATACCCTACCCATAATGTCTGTATAACAGTTACATAGTAACATAGTATTGGAGGTTGTATAAGACATCGTCCATCTAGTCCAACCTTATTACCCTACCCATAATGTCTGTATAACAGTTACATAGTAACATGTATTGGAGGTTGTATAAAGACATACGTATCTAGTCCAACCTTATTCCCTACCCATAATGTCTGTTAAAAGTTACATAGTAACATAGTATTGGAGGTTGTATAAAGACATAGTCCATCTAGTCCAACCTTTATACCCACCCATAATGTCTGTCATAACAGTTACATAGTAACATAGTATGGGTGTGTATAAAGACATACGTCCATCTAGTCCAACCTTTAACCCTACCCATAATGTCTGTATAACAGTTACATAGTAACAATAGTATGGAGGTTGTATAAAGACATACGTCCATCTAGTCCAACCTTTATACCCTACCCATAATGTCTGTATAACAGTTACATAGTAACATAATATTGGAGGTTGTATAAGACAAGTCCATCTAGTCCAACCTTTATACCCTACCCATAATGTTGTAAACAGTTACATAGTAACATAGTATTGGAGTTGTATAAAGACATACGTCCCACTAGTCCAACCTTTATACCCTACCATAATGTGTATAACAGTTACATATAACATAGTATGGAGGTTGTATAAGACATACGTCCATCTAGTCCAACCTTTATACCCTACCCATAATGTCTGTATAACAGTTACATAGTAACATAGTATTGGAGGTTGTATAAAGACATACGTCCATCTAGTCCAACCTTATACCCTACCCATAATGTCTGTATAACAGTTACATAGTAACATAGTATTGGAGGTTGTATAAAGACATACTCCATCTAGTCCAACCTTTATACCCTCACCCATAATGTCTGTATAACAGTTACATAGTAACATAGTATGGTTTGTATAAGACATACGTCCATCTAGTCCAACCTTTATCCCTACCCATAATGTCTGTATAACAGTTACATAGTAACATAATATTGGAGGTGTAAAGACATACGTCCATCTAGTCCAACCTTTTACCCTACCCATAATGTCTGTATAACAGTTACATAGTAACATAGTATGGGGTTGTATAAAGACATATGTCCATCTAGTCCAACCTTTATACCCTACCCATAATGTCTGTATAACAGTTACATAGACATAGTATTGGAGGTTGTATAAAGACATACATCATAGTCCAACCTTTATACCCTACCCATAATGTCTGTCTAACAGTTACAATAGTAACATAGTATTGGAGGTTATAAAGACATACTCTCTAGTCCAACCTTTATACCCTACCCATAATGTCTGTTAACAGTTACAAAGTAACATAGTATTGGAGGTTTGTATAAAGACATAGTCCATCTAGTCCAACCTTTATACCCTACCCATATGTCTGTATAAACTGTACATAGTAACATAGTATTGGAGGTGTTATAAAGACATATGTCCTCTAGTCCAACCTTTTATACCCTAACCATAATGTCTGTATAACAGTTACATAGTAACATAGTATTGGAGGTTGTATAAGACATAACGTCCATCTAGTCCAAACCTTTATACCCTACCCATAATGTCTGTCTAACAGTTACATAGTAACATAGTATTGGAGTTGTATAAAGACATACGTCCATCTAGTCCAACCTTTATACCCTACCCATAATGCTGGTAACAGTTACATAGTAACATAGTATTGGAGGTGGTATAAAGACATACGTCCATCTAGTCCAACCTTTATACCCTACCATAATGCCTGTATAAGCAGTTACAATAAAATGTTAAAATAATGAGAAATATGATCCGCACCCAAGATGGTGATAACAGGGTAGGGAAAAGCAGATCGCACATAGTGGGGCAAACATAGTTAAAAACAATATCCTTGCAAATCACAAAACCACCATGTGCCATGGAGTGTTTGTCTTGCTGTGCTATGTGCGGACCTGGGTGGCTAAATAGGGCATTTAGCATGGACATAGCTGGCCTTGCCCCACTCTGTCCCAGACATGAATCATTCTTCCCTGGTCATATCTAGAATGACGATCTTGGAAATCTGTAGATCTGAAAAAAAATCGTTAAAGTTTTGTGGTTGAAAAAATCAAAAGGGAATATTAGAAAATAATAATTCAGAAGTTTGATGGAAATTTTAAAAAATTTGATTCAATTGGGTTTCAGTAAAATTTCAGAACTTTGATAGGTCGGAGAACTTGCTAGTTTGGTTCATCTCTAGTATAATAGTGTTTAGTGTCATCAGCTTAATCAGTGTTATAGCTAGTCATCAGTTTCTCAGGTTTAGCTTGTCTAAGTGTATCGGTGTTTTGTTATTAGTCAGTTAAATCAGTGTTAGCTATGTCACAGTTATAATCAGGTTTAGCTATGTCATCATTTATCAGTGTTTAGCTTTGTCTTAAGTGTAATCGGTTGTTTGTTTGTTATGTCATCAGTTTATAATCAGTTGTGTTATAGCTATGTCATCAGTTATAATCGTGTTAGCTATGTCATCAGTTAAATCAGTGTTTAGCTATGTCAATCAGTATAATGCAGTGTTTAGCTATGTCATCAGTTATAATCAGTGTTTAGCTATGTCATCAGTATAATCAGTGTTTAGCGATATGTCATCAGTTATAATCAGTGTTAGCTATGTCATCAGTATAATCAGTGTTTAGTTATGTCAGTTGTAATCGGTGTTTTTAGATGTCATCAGTTATAATCAGTGTTTAGCGATTCATCAGTTATTAATCAGTTGTTTAGTATGTCATCAGTTATAATCAGTGTATAGCTATGCATCAGTATAATCAGTGTTTAGCCATGTCATCAGTTATAATCAGTGTTTGTTATCACAGTTATAATCAGTGTTTAGTATGTCATCAGTTATAATCAGTGTATAGCTATGTCATCAGTTAATCAGTGTTTAGCTATGTCATGTTTACAGTGTTTAGCTTTGTCTTAAGTTGAATCGGTGTTGTTATGTCATCAGTTATAATCAGTTGTATAGCTATGTCATCAGTTATAATCAGGGTACTATGTCATCAGTTATATCAGTGTTAGCTAATGTCATCAGTTATAATCAGTGTTTAGCTATGTCATCAGTTATAATCAGTGTTTAGCTATGTCATCAGTTATATAATCAGTGTTTAGAATGTCATCAGTTATAATCAGTGTTAGCTATTCATCAGTTATAATCAGTGTATTAGAATATGTAATCAGTTAGTAATGCAGTTGTTTAGTATGTCATCAGTATAATCAGTGTTAGCTATTCATCAGTTATAATCAGTGTATTAGCTATTGTCATCAGTTATAACAGTGTATAGTCGATGTCATCAGTATAATCGTGTTTAGCTCATGTCACCAGTTATAATCAGTGTTTAGCTATGTCATCAGTTATAATCAGTGTTTAGCTATGTCATCAGTTATAATCAGTGTTTATTTCTGTCATCAGTTATAATCAGTGTTTAGCTATGTCATCAGTTATAATCAGTGTTTAGCTATGTCATCAGTTATAATCAGTGTTTATTTCTATGTCATCAGTTATTAGTAACCAATGTTGTATAAAACACATTTTCACTCACTGAGCGCGCAGTGGAAGGTTAGCTAGTAAATATACTTACCTTCGGATCCTGGTGAAGGTGATTGATGGAACGGTATGTAAGGAATGGGTCCCCTTACCTCCTGGTCCTCAATACTGCGTTAAAGGATCGTTCCTTTTTGTGTGAAATATTCCATTAAAACTAAGGGCAATGTCTTGCCTCCTGTTTCTTCAATTACCCTAGCAGGGACAGGACTCTGTACGCGTGCATGTGTATTTCATATCCCTTATCTCCTGCTTTATTAATGAACTTGATTTTAATACTAGATCTGACTTTTACCCCTTAAACAGCATCCCAGCCACTGCCCAGACGTCAAGTCGGCAAAAAGAATCCACGTATTAATACCCATAGATGACACGTGGAGGGCATCATGGGAATTTGTTTGAGGTTTTCTTAAGCCTTACTTCCTGTAGCCCTACAGTCCAATCAGAAAAGGTACTGTGTTCCAACCTACTGGGTTGATCAATTTAAAGGGCAATTACCTTGGTCAAAAGGTTATTATGACAATTTCTTCTTATTGCCTGTTTCTGTGTGGATATATCCCATTTCCATGCATTACTACCTTATTCCTTGATGTTTCTCCTTTCAATTCTGCATACGCAAAACGTCAAAGTTTGTTGTGAACAAACACATAGGTTTGAAGAAGGCTATGAGGGGCAGGGTCCCCTATTATTATTCAACCTCAAATACTATACTACTACATGGGGGCTGGTCTCTCTTCATGGGGGGGCGGGTCTCTTCTTACATGGGGGCGGTCTCTTCTTACATGGGGGGCGGGTTCTTCTTACATGGGGGCGGGTCTCTTCTTACATGGGTGGCGGGTCTCTCTTACCTGGGGGGGCGGGTCTCTTCTTACATTGGGGCGGGTCTGGTCTCTTCCTTACTGGGTGCTTTTTCTATGTACATATCCGTCCTGTGCTATCGTATTACTATTACGTAGTACAACTGTTTTAATGTGTCTACACCCTGATTGAATGGCATACACTTGTGCTGAAAAGATGTTTGCATAAGGGAACCCAGTACTGAGATGGGACGGTTTAAGTTCCATCACACCACTGAACATTACACCCTGTCTGTTTCTCGTCTATGAATGGAGTTTGTGCATTTCTTTCCAACGCGGGACGACTTCGTTAAAGGGAATCTCCCGTTTCCTAACTGGCCAGTTGTTAAATGGGATCCTCCCCGTTCCACCCTGGCCGTTGTTAATGGGATCTCCCCGTTCCACAACTGGCCAGTTGTTAAGGGATCTCCCCCGGGTTCCACAACTGGCCAGTTGTAATGGGATCTCCCCGTTCCACAACTGCCAGTTGTTATGGATCTCCCCGTTCCACAACTGGCCATTGTTTAAAGAGCTCTCCCCGTCCACCAACTGGCCAGTTTTGTTAAAGGGACTCTCCCCGTCCACAACTGGCCAGTTGTTAAGGGATCTCCCGTTCCACAACTGGCCAGTTGTTAAAAGGTATCTCCCGTTCCCACACTGCCAGTGTTAAGGGCTCTCCCCGTTCACAACTGCCAGTTGTTAAAGGGATCTGCCGTTCCACAACTGGCCCAGTTGTTAAGGGTCTGCCCGTTCCACAACTGCCAGTTGTTAAAGGGCTCTGCCCGTTCCACACTGGCCGTTGTTTAAAGGGATCTGCCCGTTCCATCCACACTGGCCAGTTGTTAAGGATCTGCCCGTTCCACACTGGCCCGTTTGTTAGGGATCTGGCAATTGTAATGTGTTGGTTTGCGCTAAGAGTATTGTTGATTCACCATAGACCATATGATTACTGTCTTGCTCAGTGGTAGGATTGGGGACGTATCTTCGTGTGAATAGTGAGGCCATGACTGTTCTTTGTGTCTGCAGGCGACATCTTTCTAGTGCGCGGTGGAATGAGAGCCGTAAAAATTTAACGTAGTGGAGACTGACCCCCGTCCGTACTGTAAGTTGGCTCCTGAACCGTAATCCATTGTGAAGGGAGCCCATTACGTGAGGTAAGTGCACTGCAATTGAAGGGAGGGGAAAACTGAAGAAACACTTTGTAATTTAAAGGAAATTGATTATTTCTTATTTATTTACACAAAGTAACGTGGCGGTATTTAGATTTTTGTTTTGTTGAACGATGAATTTCATTTGGGTTTTCTACACACTTATTTACTCTTTCTCGGCGGATTAAACCACTCTTAGCCATTGTCCCTTCCCTATGTTCCTTTTTGAATGTGTACATGGATAATGCTACCTACTATACACGCCCCTGTCATACATTTGTAATCTGTAAGGTACAAACCAGATGTCATAAGGACGTTGCCATGAGATGATCACATGGTCAAAGGTATTTTATCTTTTAAGCTCCCCCCTATTGGTTAATAACAACACCAAACGGTCCTAAGCCTCTGACATTTGCCCCAGAATACCGTCCACTTTAGTGCTTAATATTTATTTCTGGGAATTTACTACAGAGTGCAAGGACAAACAGTCTCTGTCTCTCTCCTTAAGTCTCTGACCCTCTCCCTTATCCCCACGTTGGTCTGTTTCCGTGTTTTCTATTGGTTTCTCATTTCCACCCTCGTTACGGACACAATGTCTTTATAATGGAGAGTACTTGGAGACCTCCCCTCACAAGATTATTATGTTGGAGCATGTTCCGCTCTCAACTGTAAAATTGATAAATGGCGTCTCTATTTTCCACAGGATGAGGAAAGAGTCTTGAACGAAGTGGTTAATGACGACTCGGTGGCTGCAGGAAGCTTGGCTCAAATCAAAGAGATGGTGGAACTTCCTCTTAAGACATCCTGCTCTCCTTTAAGGCTATCGGTGTGAAGTACAGGTCACATCCTGTAATGTGGGGGGAACTCTTATTGAACCTGCACCATAACTTCTGCGGGAATTTTTTTTATTTGGAAGAATTCCGGTCAGCATGTTGGTAAATTTTCATCTGACGCAAACTGTCGTCCGCTTTTCAAATTCTAAATATTAACGCGGTTGTTGAACTTTAGACTTGTGATCAGTTTGTCTGTCTGTGTAGGGGCCCTGAGGACCAATTCCAGTTAACCACTTATATGGAGACCCAGGGTCCGGCTGAAGCCACCTGTATGCTGGGCATTGCAATGGAAACGCATGCAATCCACAACGCTTTATTTATACATGACCTTCCCTGCTAACTGATCGTTTGCGGAAACGCTGCCAACCTTCGCAACGTGCCAGCTTTTCCGCACTTCCTCCCCAGGAATTGAGCTCATTGTTACGCGAATATTCACCATTCACGGCGGTTCCATCATTCCTACAGAAGCTGAATCTGAAATAATGTTTGCTAATTCTCTTTCATCTCATGTAAAATCGCAGCCTCCGAGGGGAATTTTGCTGTAACGGACCACCAGGAACTGGAAAGACACGCCTCATTGCCAAGAGCCGTTGCTAATGAACTGTTGGCATTCTTCTTCCTGATTAATGGTAAGAGGAAGGTGTAATTGTCCGTGAAGCCTCCGACACTGTTCTATATTAATGTCGTGGTTTCCTGTATCATCCTCTAATGCTATAAATGTATTTTTACCCTCACTCCTCTGGGATATAATCGAAAGTACCTGGAATGTCCTCTGGGAAGCCACCAGACACAGATGTAAAGGGGACTAAAGTTTCTAAAAAAACATTAAATGCAGGCTAGACTTTCCAGATGGTTAGGGGACCACTCAGACCTCAGACTAATTACAGTGCCACTGCCAACTCTCCTGCTCCGTTCCCACCACCCCGCCTCCTTTCCATGAAACACGCTGTATAGGTGTGTCAATGTGTTTGTGGGGGAGAGGTGAAAGAGCGGCCATGTTAGAACTATTAAAATCTGCACTGATAAGGTTGGTAGGATTCTCTTCTCCACCTGGAAATTATAGATTCATTATTTGTTTAACCAAGGTTCTTACCAGCTGGAAATGCCCAAAATCTTGGTTTCCTCTGTGATGTCGGGTGTAAGTCATGGCTGGAACATTAATGAAGTGTCTGTTCCCCTCTCTCTGCTGTACTCTCTCATATTTCATAACTGTAAACTATCTGTATTCCTCTGTGGCTACACACCATTCGGATTCCTACTGTGGCAAACGGGTTTTTTATTTAAAGGGGTTAAAGGGGAACTGTGGTCCAAAAATACTTGGATAATTGATAGGAATTGCTCCCCTGGGAACTTTTGCAATTATTTCCCTTGTTTTATTTATAGCTTTTAGAAGATATTACATTTTTGTGGGTGATATGGCAGCAGCCATCCAGGCCCCTGCACTTCCTGCTCTGCCAACGGTCAGTCAATCTGGCCTGTGTCGCTCCTCCCCCTTTGCAGCCCCCCTGGTCCTCCAGTTGCAGGCCCCCTTGGGCCCATTCCCTTACACCCCATGTGGCCGCCCCTTGGCCCCGCCCACTCGTGCCGTGGCCCCGCCCGCTCGCGGAAGCTATCCATCAGACATGGATACTGTTATCTCCTCGTGATAATGGAACATGTTTATTAAATAGACTATCCATCGGAACATGTATCCGTGTTATCTCCGGTGACAGTGTAAACGTGTTATTAATAGACTATAATCCAGTCGAACCATGTGAATACCGTGTTATCCTCCCGGTGATAGTGGAAACTGTTCTTAAATAGACTATCCAGTTTAAGAACATGTGAGACCGGTTATGCTCCCGGTGACAGTGGAACGTGTATTAAATAGACATCCAGTTTAGAACATGTGATACTGTGTTATCGTCCCGTGACAGTGGAGACGTGTTTATAAATAGACCTATCCAGTTAAACATGTGAATACACCGTGTTATCTCTCGTGATAGCGGACCGTGTTATTAAAGAGCCTATCCCGTTTAACCTTTGATACCTTTTTTATCTCCCGGTGATAGTGGAACGTGTTTTATTAAATAGACTATCCAGTTGAACATGGTGACTACCGTGTTATCTCCCTGTGACAGGGAACGTGTTATTAATAGACTATTCCGTCAGAACATTTGATACGTGTGTTATCTCCCCGGTGACATTGGACGTGTTATTAAATAGACTATCCTCAGAACATGTGATACGTTTTTTATCTCCCGTGACAGTGGAACGTGTTTTATTAAATAGACTATCCAGGTAGAACCATGTGCTACCGTGTTCTCTCCCGGTGACAGTGCGAAAGTGTTATTAAAGAGACTATCCAGTTAGAACATGTGATAACCCGTTTTATCTCTCAGGTGATAGTGAACGTGTTTATTAAAGAGACTAATCCAGTTAGAACATGTGTATACCTTGTTATCTCCCGTGATAGTGAACGGTTATTAAATAACTATCCAGTTAGAACATTTGATACCGTGTTTAGTCTCCCTGTGACAGTGGAACGTGTTAGTCTAAATAGACATCCGTCAGAACATGTTGATAACCGTGTTATCTTTTTCTCCCCGGTGATTATTGGACGTGTTTTATTAAATAGACTATCCAGTTAGAACATGTGATACCGTGTTTATCTCCCGGTGATATAGTGACGGTTTATTAAATAGACTATCCAGTTAGACATGTGATACCGTGTTATCCTCCCCGGTGATTTGGAACGTGTATTCAAGACCTATCCAGTCAGAACATGTGAATCCCGTTTATCTCATCTCCCCGGTGACATGGGAACGTGTTATTAATAGACCTATCCAGTCATAACATGTGATACCGTGTTAATCTCCCTGTGATAGTGGAACGTTTTATTAAATATACTATCCAGTTAGAACATGTGATAAAACCGTGTTATCTCCCTGTCTAACAGTTACATACTAACATAGTATTGGAGGTTGTATAAAGGCATATGTCCATCTAGTCCAACCTTTATACCCTACCCATAATGTTTGTATAACAGTTACATAGTAACATAGTATTGGAGGTTGTATAAAGATACACGACCATCTAGTCCAGTCTTTATACCCTACCCATAATGTCTGTTTAACAGTTACATATTAACATAGTATTGGAGGTTATATAAAGACATATACGTCCATCTAGTCCAACCCTTTATACCCTACCCATAATGTCTGTATAACAGTTACATAGTAATATAGTATTGAAGGTTATATAAAGACATACGTCCATCTAGTCCAACTTTTATACCCTACACATAATGTCTAACAGTTACTGTACATAGTAACACAGTATTGGTGGTTGTATAAAGACATACATTCATCTAGTCCAACCTTTATACCTTACCCATAATGTCTGTCTAACAGTTACTATGTAACTGTTAGACAGACGCATCGTAATCTACTCACTTAATCCTCGGGCAAGTCATCGCTCCCCTCTTGGAATATATCCATCGACCGGAAACGGAGGCCAGGCTCCTGTGATCTGGTAGGTCCTGCAAATCTCTGACTGACGTCATACTGCTATGGATTGAAGCGACCTGCCTGAAATAGAAACAGCACAGAGAGGACCACAGAAGAAGCTATGACTTTCGCCCATGGTGCATTTCAGATTCCTGAGCGCGGTCCAATAAAAGGCTGAAAGGATTCACAACACTAGACCTTACGCCCATGAGCGGTTCTTGCCGTGGATGCAGTTAGGAGCATGAGTACTCCTAGGCCAGCGTTGCACGAGGCGCACCTTGGCACCTGATTGGCTCGAACGCGGTAATTTTAGTTTGCGCAGGTCCGCCACACACATAAAATGTGGCGAGAAGGAGTTTTTATATTCCTCTCGGACGGCCCACGGGAGACGACCCCTTGCCTGGCGCGAATTGAGGAAAAGGAAGCGACGATAGGGAAAAGAAGGAAATTTTTTTTTTTACAAGAAGGATGCGAAGAGTTAGGAGGGAAAAGAACCGTTTACCCCAAGAATATTAGCCGTCTTGGACAAGGTAATAGAAGAGCGAAGCCCTGAATCTGCGAAGTTCCCGAGAGGCTTTTCGCTTTGCCAGCCGACAGAGAGAGGCAGAGAAGCGTAGCCAGTAGGAGATCTGAACGTCGGCCCCAGAGTCGGGAGTCCACCCCCGAGATCGCCACAACCGAGAAGGAGAAAAGATTCCCGCAAGCCCAGTAAGAAGACCTCCCGTCCAATTGCCTAAGACCGAGGGTCCTACAAGCGCGGGACTGCGAGAGGCCTCACACAAGGCGCCGACGGGAGCGAAGCCTACCAAGGGTGGCCCAAGTAAGTGCCCTGAGGAAAAAAACCTAACGCGTCCGTAAAAAAGAGGCGAGAGGTCACTTACTTTTCTGGGATCAGCTGCTGAAATGGCAGCTGCTGCAGAGCCCCACAGCAATAGACGTCCACCATGAACTGTAATGTCGAGTGGAGATCCTGCACGTAGCTGCATAGATATCTAGTCCCATAGCCAGGATAAAGGCGTACGTTAGGAGTGGATCGTGAATTAAGCCACTGCCTGCGTCATGTATGTTGGGGAAAGCTGGAGCGGAATAGAATCAAGCTGTCCACTATCCTTTAGTAAGAGGAAATCACGGTCGTTGTACAGGTGTAAGTCATGTCCAACTCCTGAGCCGGACATGGAAGAATCGACTGAGCAGGCTCATGGTGCCTGGGCTGATGTATAAGGTAAGGAACGGGAAGCCAGACACCTGAGCCTGTGAAGTCTATCAAATTGTTCAAGTGTGAGATTCCTGGGTCCCCGAAGGCTGAAAAAGAGAAAAAGGCAAGTTGCAGTGGGGATATGATTACTGTGTATAAATACCAGTTAACGGGCTATACAATAAAAACCTATATGGGGCATTGTTACCAATAGTCTGTCAGAGGACCACCAGACTCACGTGCTGATCCAGTTAATGTATACTAAAACCCCTTTGTTATGAATGTATGCCAGTCGTGCACAGATAATATTGATATTGTTATGCGCGCGCCCTAGAATGCTTCTGATTGATTTATCTTCTTCTATGTTTGTATAAATGTTAGACCAGATCAGTAGCACTTCCGTTAATTGCTAGTTGTTAAATTAAGCCTAATTATGGCATTGCTTCACAACCTGGTATTGTATCGTATTTATTGGCGAGCCTTGGTCAAGTTTTCCATGTGGTTATAGCACCCCAACACGCCCCCTTTTATGGAGGTCCTATGCCCTGTAATATAAAGAACACTAGAAGACCTTTCCTCATTTTAAAAAGCCAAAGGGCTGGGCGCGTAAGTGAGAGAAGCCCGTTATATGGATCCAGCTGTCGTAAGAATTGAGAAATGCCAAAGTTGCTAATGGTAATTGAAGTAACAGGTAGAAGTTAGGACCTTCAGACTAGGGTCTACCTGATGTAGGTGAGAGAATGGCGTTTCATTAATGTGATCACAGTTAATGTATACTATAACCACTTGTTTATAAAGTATGCCAGTAGTGCAGATACTATTCATATTGTATGCCGCGGCCTAGAGAATGTGCCATGATTATCTTTTCTATGTTTGTATGTCTTATACAAAACGCCAATACTGTTACCATGTTACCACACATATTGGGTAGGGAATAAAGGTGGACTAGATTGGAGTACTGTCTTTATAAACCTCAATACTATGTTACTATTGAACTGTGTTATCACAGACATTTATGGGGTAGGAGATAAAGGTTGGACTAGGATAGGCGTATGTCTTTAATAACTCTAATACTATGTTACTATGGTAACTGTTATTACAGACATTTGGTACGTAATAAAGGTTGGACTAGATGGACGTATTCTTTATATACAACCTCGATTTACTATTGTTATCCATTAACACTTGTATCCAAAGACTTATGGCGTAGGGTATAAACGGTGGACATAGATGGACGTATGCTTTTATTAATACCCATACTATGTTGCTATTAACATGTTATACGAAACATATGGGTAGGGTATCAAAGTGGCGACTAGATGGACGTATACTTGTATACAGTAACTGGCTGCCATCTGAGTGCTACTGTTAGTAAAAGACATTACGTCGCATACGTCCAATAAAGGATCGCCTACCATAATGGACTGTTATACAACCATACAGTATGTTAATAGCAACTGAGTTAGAAGCCATTATGGCGTAGGGATATAAAGGTCTGGACTAGATGGAGTATGTTTATACAACCTCCAATTACTAGGTTACTATGTTAACTGTATAACAGACATTATGCGGGTAGGGTATAAAGGTTGGAATAGCAGCGAGATATGTCTTCATAAACAACCTCCAATACTATGTTATCTTGTAAAAGTGTTAGTATAACAGACATTATGGGTAGGGTAGAACGGTTGGACTAGATGGACGTATGTCTTTATACAACCCCAATCCAAAACTATGTTACTATGTAACTGTTATACAGACATTATGGGTAAGGTATAAAGGTTGGACTAGATAGGTGTATGTCTTTATAGAAACTCCAATAGTATGTTACTATGTAACTGTTAAAGACATACACCTATATAGTCCAACCTTTATACCCTACCCATAATGTCTGTTTAACAGTTACATAATAACATAGTTTTGGAGGTTGTATAAAGACATTAACAGTTACATAATAACATAGTTTTGGAGGTTGTATAAAGACATACGTCCATCTAGTCCAACCGTTCTACCCTACCCATAATGTCTGTATAACAGTTACATAGTAACATAGTTTTGGAGGTTGTATAAAGGCATACGACCAGTTACATAGTAACATAGTTTTGGAGGTTGTATAAAGGCATACGACCATCTAGTCCAAACTTTATACCCTACCCATAATGTCTGTATAACAGTTACATATATAATACTTTATACCCTACCCATAATGTCTGTATAACAGTTACATATATAATACGTATTTTTTTTATACCCTACCAATAATGTCAGTATAACAGTTACATAGTAACATACTATTGGAGGTTGTATAGAGGCATACAACCATCTAATCCAACCTTTATACCCTACCCATAATGGCTGTATAACAGTTGCATAGTAACATAGTATTGGAGTTTCTATAAAATCATACACCTATCTAGTCCAACCTTTATACCGTACCCATAATGTCTGTATAACAGTTACATAGTAACATAGTATTGGAGGTTGTATAATGTCTGTATAACAGTTACATAGTAACATAGTATTGGAGGTTGTTTAAAGTCATACGTCCATCTAGTCCAACCTTTATACCCTACCCATAATGTCCGTATAACAGTTACATAGTAACATAGTATTGAAGGTTGTATAAAGACATACGTCCATACTATGTTACATAGTAACATAGTATTGGAGGTTGTATAAAGGCATACGTCCATCTAGCCCAACCTTTATACCCTACCCATAATGTCTGTACAACAGTTACATAGTAACATAGTATTGGAGGTTGTATATAGATGGACGTATGTCTTTATACAACCTCCAATACTATGTAACTGGTGGACAGACATTATGGGTAGAGTATAAAGGTTGGACTAGATGGTCATATGCATCTATACAACCTTTATACTCTACCCATAATGTCTGTCCAACAGTTACATAGTATTGGAGGTTGTATAAAGACATACGTCCATCTAGTCCAACCGTTATACCCTACCCATAATGTCTGTATAACAGTTACATAGTAACATAGTTTTGGAGGTTGTATAAAGGCATACGTCCATCTAGTCCAAACTTTATACCCTACCCATAATGTCTGTATAACAGTTACACATATAATACGTATTTTTTTATACCCTACCCATAATGTCCGTATAACAGTTACATAATAACATAGTATTGAAGATTGTATTACCTTACCCATAATGTCTGTCTAACAGTTACATAGTAACATAGTATTGGAGGTTGTATAGAGGCAAATGACCATCTAGTCCAACCTTTATACTCTACCCATAATGTCTGTCCAACAGTTACATAGTATTGGAGTTTGTATAAAGACATACGTGTCTGTCTAACAGTTACATAGTAACATAGTATCTGAGGTTGTATAGAGGCATATGACCATCTAGTCCAACCTTTATACTCTACCCATAATGTCTGTCCAACAGTTACATAGTATTGGAGTTCGTATAAAGACATACGTCCATCTAGTCCAACCGTTATAACCTACCCATAATGTCTGTATAACAGTTACATAGTAACATCGTTTTGGAGGTTGTATAAAGATATACAACCATCTAGTCCAGTCTTTATACCCTACCCATAATGTCTGTTTAACAGTTACATAGTAACATAGTATTGGAGGTTATATAAAGACATACGTCCATCTAGTCCAACCTTTATACCCTACTCATAGTATTGAAGTTTCTATAAAGACATACACCTATGTAGTCCAACCTCTATACCTTACCCATAATGTCTGTCTAACAGTTACATAGAAACATAGTATTGGAGGTTATATAAAGACATATACGTCCATCTAATTCATCCTTTATACCCTACCCATAGTGTCTGTCTAACAGTTACATACTAACATAGTATTGGAGGTTTTTTAAAGACATACGTCCATCTAGTCCAACCGTTATACCCTACCCATAATGTCTGTATAACAGTTACATAGTAACATAGTTTTGGAGGTTGTATAAAGATATACGACCATCTAGTCCAGTCTTTATACCCTACCCATAATGTCTTTTTAACAGTTACTATGTAACTGTTAAAAAGACATTATGGGTAGGGTATAAAGGTATACTCTACCCATAATGTCTGTCCAACAGTTACATAGTATTGGAGTTTGTATAAAGACATATGTCCATCTAGTCCAACCGTTATACCCTACCCATAATGTCTTTATAACTGTTACATAGTAACATAGTTTTGGAGGTTGTATAAAGATATACGACCATCTAGTCCAGTCTTTATACCCTACCCATAATGTCTGTTTAACAGTTACATAGTAACATAGTATTGGAGGTTATATAAAGACATATACGTCCATCTAATCCAACCTTTATATCATAATGTCTGTCTAACAGTTACATAGTAACATAGTATTGGAGGTTGTATTAAGACATACGTCCATCTAGTACAACCTTTATACCCTACCCATAATGTCTGTATAACAGTTACATAGTAACATAGTATTGGTGGTTGTATAAAGACATACGTCCATCTAGTCCAACCTTTATACCCTACCCATAATGTCTGTCTAACAGTTACATAGTAACATAGTATTGGTACATAGTAACATAATATTGGAGGTTGTATAAAGACATACGACCACCTAGTCCAGTCTTTATACCCTACCAATAATGTCTGTATAACAGTTACATAGTAACATAGGATTGGAGTTTGTATAAAGACATACATCCCTCTAGTCAAACCTTTATACCCTACCCATAATGTCTGTCTAACATTTACATAGTAACATAGTATTGGAGGTTGTATAGAGGCATACGACCATCTAATCCAACCTTCATACCCTACCCATAATGGCTGTATAACAGTTACATAGTAACATAGTATTGAAGTTTCTATAAAGACATACACCTATGTAGTCCAACCTGGTTGTATAGAGGCATACGACCATCTAATCCAACCTTTATACCCTACCCATAATGTCAGTATAAAAGTTACATAGTAACATAGTATCGGAGGTTGTATAGAGGCATATGTCCATCTAGTCCATCCTTTATACTCTACCCATAATGTCTGTCCAACTGTTACATAGTATTGGAGGTTGTATAAAGACATACGTCCATCTAGTCCAACCGTTATTTTCTACCCATAATGTCTGTATAACAGTTACATAGTAACATAGTTTTGGAGGTTGTATAAAGGCATACGTCCATCTAGTCCAATCTTTATACCCTACCCATAATGTGTGTATAACAGTTACATATATAATACGTATTTTTTTTATACCCTACCCATAATGTCCGTATAACAGTTAAATAATAACATAGTATTGGAGGTTGTATAGAGGCATACGACCATCTAATCCAACCTTTATACCCTACCCATAATGTCAGTATAACAGTTACATAGTAACATAGTATCGGAGGTTGTATAGAGGCATATGTCCATCTAGTCCAACCTTTATACTCTACCCATAATGTCTTTTTTTTATACCCTACCCATAATGTCCGTATAACAGTTACATAATAACATAGTTTTGGAGGTTTTATAGAGGCATACGACCATCTAATCCAACCTTTATACCCTACCCATAATGTCAGTATAACATTTACATAGTAACATAGTATCGGAGGTTGTATAGAGGCATATGTCCATCTAGTCCAACCTTTATACTCTACCCATAATGTCTGTCCAACAGTTACATAGTATTGGAGGTTGTATAAAGACATACGTCCAT
>JAACNH010000214.1:37952-59688 GCA_019447015.1 Hymenochirus boettgeri
GTGATGGGGGGGCGCTCGCTGGCCGGGAGTCAGGGGGTGGAGGTGACAGCAAGGGCGGGCCGTCAGTGGTTTTGTTCGGGTTAAACAGACAGGGATGTAGATGTTTTTTGAAGAATTCTTCTTTAATTTCATGGAGATAACCCCTGCTCATATGGGATGACCATGTTCTTCCTCCTGTCCTAGTTTGTAGCCACTATCTATATCAACACCCTTAACACCTGGCTGTGATATTCTAATTGGGATTTCCCTGGAGCATAATTGCCACAGATTCTTGTACAATTTCATTCTGAATTGAGAACGCCAGTCCGGATGACTAACAAAACCTTCAATAACTACATTTCAAGTCCATTTATCTAATGGTAATACAACAGATATACCAAATGACCTGTATGAATGAGAACCTTTACAAGCATCGTTTTTACATAGGTGAACATAGTATTGGAGGTGTTGTATAAAGTCATCCTCCTCTAGTCAACCCTTTATAATAATACCCTACCCATAACTCCGTAAAACATATAGCTATAGTACATAATCTTGGTGAGGTTTTAAAGTCGAAATTTACGTCCATCTAGTCCAACCCTTTATACCCTACCCATAACATCCGTATAACATTACATAGTAACATAAATTGGAGGTTGTATAAGAACCGCGTCCATCTACTTCTACTCCAACGTTTAACCCTACCCATAATGTCTGTCCTAACAGTTACATAAGTGACATAGTATTGAGGTTTGTATAGAGGCAATACGACCCTCTAATCCTACCTTTATACCCCTACCCTTGGCTGTCCCCAACAGTTACATAGTATTGGAGGTGTATAAAGACAACTCCATCTAAGTCCAACCGTATAACATACCCTCCATAATCTTGTATAACATTACATAGTAACATAATTGGAGGTTAGTATAAGCCTCATATCGTCGCATCTAGTCCAACCTTTATACCCTACGCCATACATCCTTATACATTACATAGTAACATAATATTGGAGGTTGTATAATGACATACGTCCATCCTCTCCAACCGTTTATACCTACCCATTAATGGCTGGTCTAACGTTTACATAGTAAACATTGATATTGGCGTGTTGTATAGAAGCATACTCTCCATCAGATCCATACCCTTGATATACCCGCTACCATAATGCGTCACAGACATTAATAGTATTGGGGGTTGATAAGACAATACTTCCCATCTAGTCCCAACCTGTTATACCCTACCAAATGTCTGATCCTTTTACTCAATAGTAAACATAGTATTTGGTGGTGTAAACGACATAAGTCCTCTAATTACCAAATCTTTATACCCTAACCATAAATGTCTGTCACATTACATAGAACATTAGTATTTGAGTTGTATAAAGTCATACGTCCATCTAGTCCAACCCTTTACTTCCCTAACCCAATGTATCGTATAACATCTTTTACATATAACATAATTTTGTGTAGGTGTGTTATAAAACATACGTCCATCTGTCACACCTTTAATACCCTACCCAAATATGCTGTTCTAACATTACATAGTAACTATATATTGCGGGTTGATAAAAGCATTCCCCATCTAGTCAACAACCACCTGCTTTATATCCCTACCACTAATAGTCTTCCATTATCAGTAGTAACACAGTAATTGAAGTGTTGTATAAACATCATCCATCTATTCCAACCTGTTATACCCTCCATAATTTTATAACAGTTACATAGTAACATAGTTTGGGAGGTTTGTAAATGACTCTCGTCTACTTTATTCCCACCCTTTAATACCCGTACCCATACTGTCTTCAAAACAGTTACATAAGTAAACAGTAATGGAGGTGTGGAAAGACATACTTCCATCTAGTCCAACCGTTATAACCCTACCCATAATTCCTGTATACACAGTTACATATAACATAGTATTGGCTGTTAGTATAAAGCCTACCTCCATCTAGTAACAACCTTTATAAAACCTACCAATATGTCCTGTCTAGAGTTACTATAGTACTCATAGTATTGAATGGTTTTAATACAATGTCACTCCATCCTAGTCCAACCTTATATACCCGTACCCATAATTTTTTATCAGTTACAGTAGTCATAGTTATTGGAGGTTGTATAACCATACGTCCTATCGTAGTCCCACCTTTATGTCCCTACCCATATAATGTCGTCATAACAGTTACATTAACATAGATGGAGGTTGTATTAAATTCACTACGTCCATCTATCCCACCCTTTATCCCCTACCTATATTTCTGTATAACAGTTACATTAGATTGATACTACGTCCATCTGGTAACTGTTATTATAGCCACTATAATCTCCTACGTTACATGTATTAGATTGGAAGTGCAGACCTTCTACTAGGCCCTTTAACCCTAACATAATGTCTGTCTACAGTTACATAGTAACATAGTATGGAGTTGTTAAAGGCATACTCCATCTAGTCCAACCTTTATAATTCCCTACACCTATTTCTAGTACTAACTTACCTAGTAACACTAGTATTGGAGTTTATAAATACTACAGTCCTCTAGTACCATACCTTTATTACCACCCATAATGTCTGTATAACATTTACATATCCATAGTATTGGTGGGTTGTACAAGCATACGTCCATCTGATCCACAATCCTTTATTCCCTACCACCCATTAATGTCCTGTCTAACAGTTTACATAGTAAGATAATTGGAGGTTGTAAAGATACACAGTCCCATCTCAGTCCACCCTTAGCTAACCCTACCCATAATCGTCTACAGTTCCACGGTAACCATACTAAAAGTTTGGTGGTATGTTAAGTACATCCGATCCACTAGTTACAACCCTTATACCTATCCCTACCACCTACTGTCGTTTATAACAGTTAATAGTAACATAAAGTTGGAGTTGTATAAAGATACGATCCATTCAGTCTCACCCATTTATCTAGTCCCCTAAATCCCATAGTCTGTCGTAACAGTTAATATGTAATAATATTTGGGGTTGTATAAAGACATACACGTTCATCTAGTCCAATCCTTTATGCCCCTACACATATGTCTAGTTAACTCGTCATACTACATACGTAGTATGTGGAGTTGTTATAATGATCATACGTCCATCTATGTCCCAACTCCCTTTATACCCTACCCATGATTTCTGTATAACAGTTGATAGTAACATGTATTGGAGGTTTATAAAGACTCACGTCCATCTAGTCCAACCTTTACACCCTACCCTATTCTGTCTAACAGTTACATAGTCATATTGTATTGGAGGTTGTATAAAGCACTACGTCCATCAGTACCAACCTTTATAACCCTATACTAATTCTGCTAAACAGTTACATAGTAACATAGTAATCACGATGGTGGTTGTATAAAGACAAACATCATGCCCCTGTATCAAACCCTACACATTTCTTATACCCCATTCTGACATATGGAGTCTGTATAAACTACGGATTATCCACTTATCCCTGTCTGTCTAAGTTACATAGTACATGAGCCATGGAGTTGTAAAAACATCGTCCCTCTAGCCACACTTTAAACCCTACCCATTAACTTCTTTAACAGTTACATAGTAACATAGTCTTTGTGGTTGTATAAAGTACATACGTTCCTCTAGGTCTAACCGTATTACCCTACCCATAATGTCTGTATACGTTACATAACATAGTATTGGAGTTATCAAAGACATATATCTCCATCTCAGTCCACCTTTACTACCTACCCTAATGTCCGTCCTAAAACGTTGCCTTAGTAACATAGTATTTGGGAGGTTGTATGAAGCATACGTCCTCTATCCACCCTTATCCTACCCGTATTTCTGCTGTACAGTTAACATAGTCAACATAGTATTGGTAGTTGTTATAAAGACATACGTCCTCTCGAGCCAACCCTTTATTACCTCTACCCATAGTCGTATAACGTTTATATAACTATATTGTGAGGTTGTATAAAGATATCATACGCTCCATAGTCATCTTCCCTTTATACCCTACCATAATTCTGTCTACAGTTTACATAGTACCATAGTATTGGTGGTTGTATAAGATATACTCCATCATAGTACACCGTTATATCCGTACCCATAATGTCTGTAATAACATGTTTACATAGTAACATGTAGTTGGAGGTTGTTAGAAGACTATAACGTCCATCTATCCACTTTTACCCCCTACCCATAATGTGCTTGTCTAACAGTGAACATATTAACATAGTATGGAGGTTGTAGAAGAGCATAAGTTCCACCTCTAGTCCAACCCTTTATACCCTACCATAAGTGTCTGTAACAGTTACATATATACATAGTTTGTGGTTATGTAAGACATACGTCCACTAGTACAACCTTTATAACCCTAACCCCTCATAAATTCCTGTATAACGGTTACATAGTAAATAGTAGGAGAGGTTGGTATAAAGACATTCAATGCCGTCTATCCAACCTGTATACCCTGTCTGGGGGAGCCTGATATGTCTGTCATAAAAGTTCTACATGTAACATAGTATGTGGGGTTTATAAAAAGACTACTGTCCATCTAGTCACACCTTTAGTCCCTACCTCATATGTCTGAGAACGTTACACATAGTAATAGGTATGGAGTTGTTGTTAAAGACTCATCACTAGTCCCACCTTTTCCTACCATGTCGTCTAACTTACGTCATGTATTTATAACGCCATTGCATCCAACCTTACTACCTATCGTATAAACCTGTTAATATCCATGTATTGAGTGTATATCATAGTCATTCCAACTTATTCCCTCCAAAGTTATAACAGTTCATAGTCATATATGGTGGTTGTATAAGACATACATCCATCTAGTCATACCTTATATACCCTCCATAAATTTTTAATAACAGTATCACATAGTAAACGGAGTCAATTGGAGTTGTAATAAAAGTTATATACGTCCAATCTACACCAATTGTATAGTCCCTACCCAGAAGTCTGTATACAGTTATATAGCTAACATATAGATTTGAGTTTTAAAGACCATAAGTCCATCTAGTCCACCTTTATCACCCTACCCATAATGGTCCCTCAACAGTTTACATACTAAATGTAGTTGGAGTTGTATAAGTCATACCGTTCCATCTAGTCCAACCCTTTATCCCACCCATATGTCTGTATACACAGGTTATATAGTACATAATTATTGGAGGTTGTATAACAGACATAACGTCCACTAGTCCAACCTTATATCCCTAACCCTGATATCTGTATACAGTTTACCATAGTAATATAGTATTGGAGGTTTGTTCGACAGCGACCACTAGTCCACCTTTACCCTATACATAATGTCTAAACAGTCTACTGTACTAGTACACCGATTGGTGGTTGTATAAAGCATACATCCCGCTATCGAACCCTTTATACCCCCCATAATTTTCTTTTATAACAGTTATCCTAGTAACATATATTTGGAGGTGGTTAAAGACCTACGGCCTCTATCCAACCTTATACCTACCCATATGTCCTGTCGAACAGTTTACTGGTACTAGCATTGGAGGTGGTATAAGACATACGTCACTCTATCCACCTTTATACCCTACCTCATAACTTTCTGTATACACAGTTACATATAAATAGTAGTTGGTGGTTGTATAACACATAGCGTTCCATCTAGTAGAACCTTTATACTCCTACTCATATGGGGCTTCTAAACGTTACATACGTACCATAGTTTGAGGTTGTATAAAGCCTCATCATCTAGTTCCAACCTTTATAAACCTACCCATAATGTCGGTCTAAACAGTTTAGCATAGTAACATAGTATTGGGAGGTTGTTATAATCTACGTCCCTCTAGTCCAACCCTTTATGCCCTACCCTATGTTTATTCTTGTATACCAGTTACATAGTAACATATATTGGGGATATAACATGACACTTTAGTCCATCATGTCCAACCCTTTATACCCTCCCCTAATGGTCCCGTATAACATTTACAGTAAACCATAATATTGGAGTGTTTCTATAAAGACATACGTACTCCTCTACTCCAACCTTATATCCTACCCATAATTTCTGTCTATAGTTTACATAGTAACAGAGTATTGGTGAGTTGTTAAAGACATACTTCCATCTAGTGACAACTTTATATCCTACCCCTGAATGTCCTGTATACAGTTACATGTATACATGTATTGGAGTGTGTAATAAAGATATATACGGTCCATCTAGTCCAACCTTTACTCCCTACCCCATAATGTCCTGTCTCAACGTTCAAGTAACCCATATTGAAGGTTGATAAAAGATATAACTCATCTAGTCCAAACCCTTTTTACACCTACCCATATGTCTGTATAACTTTTTACATAGAACATAGTATTGGAGGTTGTATAAGAACATACGTCGCATCTAGTCCAACTTTATACCCTACCCATAATGTCCTTATAACAGTTACATAGTAACCATATATTGGAGTTTGTATAAACACATAAGTTCCATCTAGTCCACCTTTTATACCCTACCCTAAGTGTCTGTCTACAGTTACATACTACCATAGTATTGGAGGTTGTATAAAGTCATACGTCCATCTAGTCCAACCCTATACCCTACCCATAATTCCTGTATAACAGTTTATATGACGCATACTATGGAGGTTGTATAAAGCAATACATCCATCTAGTCCAAACCTTATCCCTACCCATGATGTCTGTCTAACAGTTGCACAGTAATATAAGTATTGGAGTGTGTATACATACATACGACCATCTAGTCCAACCTTTATACACCCTATCATAATGTCTAACAGTTACTGTATACTAGTAACACACGTATTGGTGGTTGTATAAAGACATACCTATCCATCTTGTGCCAACCTTTATACCCTACCCTAATTTCTTTATACATTACATAGTACACTCGATATTGGAGGTTTATAAGACCCTACGTCCATCTAGTCACTAGACTATACCCTACCCATAAGGTCTGCGCAACGTTCATCAGTACATAGCATTTGAGTTTGTATCAAATCATACGTCATCATTCCACCTTTGTAACCCTAACCATAATTCTGGTATAACATTACATAGTACCATAGTATTGGTGGTTGTATAAGACTAACGTCCATCTAGTACACCTTTATATCCCTACTCATAATTTCTTCTAACGGTTACATTGTACATAGTAATTGAGGTGTATAAAAGGACTTCCATCCATCTAGTCCAACCTTTATAACCTACCCTATGTCCTGTCTACGATTACATAGTAACTAATCTTTGGAGGTTGTTATAAAGTCAATACGTCCCATCTAGTCGCACCCTTTATTCCCTACCCATAATGTCTGTATACATTCTATGTAAGACTAGGTATTGGAGGTTATATACAGTACATTGTCCATTATCACAAACCTTATACCGCTACCCATACTATGCCGTATACATGTTTACCATATTAACATAATTGGGTTTGTATAGAAGACATACTACGTCCATCTACTCCCAACCTTTATACCCTACCCATAATTTTCCTGTCTAACATTTACAGTAACATAGTTTGGTGGGTGTAATAAAGCATACGTCCATCTTGTACACCTTTATATCCTAACCCATAATGTCTGTATAACAGTTACTAGGTAACATAGTATTGGAGGTTGTATAAATGACTATACGCTCCTCTAGTCCAACTCTTTATACCCTAACCATAAATGCTGTCTCCTACCATTACATAGTAACTAGTATTGGAGGTTGTACTAACGATATACTCGTCCATCTAGTCCACCCGTTATACCCTACCCATAATGTCTGTATAACAGTACATAGTACTATAGTCATTGGAGTTTGTATAAAGACATATACGCCATCTTAGTCCAACCGTTTATGACGCCGCTACCCATATGTCGTGTTATAACAGTTACATACTAAATCTGTTTGTTTCACTGATCAACTGGACTTGAAATGTAGTTTTTGAAGACGTTTCGCTAGTCATATCCACTGGCTTTTCTCAATGCAGATGACCTTGTACAAGCATCTGTGGCATTATGTCCCCTGAAAATCCCCTATGCATATCACAGCCAGGTTTTAAGGGTGTGATAATAGTGTCTAAGTGTTATAGGAACCCGCCCGAGGTACAGGTGTTATAAAACGCATTGTACTGGCAGACAGTTGGTGTTCAAACCGCCCCCACCGCTATTTAGGGCTTGGTTTCTTTATTTCACATAACATGGCCTCCTTACCAACTCTCTTGAACCAGTCACTTCCTCGCCAGTATGTTAAACATTACAATCTTCAAGTATGGTCCTTATCCTTAAGATGCCGATACCGGCTGATCCTGACCCGAGGAATTGGCTCTTCTGTGCTGGGCCATTACTCGATGCAGTTCTGTTTTGTCCTCCCCACATACAAATCAGAGCATTCTTCACTGCCTGCACGGCATATCTGATGTCGCTTTTCTTGTGTTTTGGTAGGGTTTGGGTCTTTCGGATTACTCATTGCGCCCTCAGTGTGTTGTTCGGTGTTAAAAGTCAACATGTAACGATGTTTTTTGAAAATTCTTCTTAATTTCTCGGAGACCCCTGCTACATATGGGATGACCATGTTCTTCCTCCTGTCCTCTTAGCCACTATCTAATCACACCCTTAACACCTGGCTGTGATATGCTAATTGGGATTTTCCAGGGTACATAATTGCCACAGATTCTTGTACAAGTCATTCTGAATTGAGAAAGCCAGTCGGATGACTAACGAAACGTCTTCAAGAACTACATTTCAAGTCCAGTTGATCTAATGGAATACAACAGATATACCATGACCTGGATGAATGAGAACCTTTACAAGCATAGTTACATAGTAACATAGTATTGGAGGTTGTATAAAGTCATACGTCCATCTAGTCCAACCCTTTATACCCTACCCATAACATCCGTATAACAGTTACATAGTAACATAATATTGGAGGTTGTATAAAGTCATACGTCCATCTAGTCCAACCCTTTATACCCTACCCATAACATCCGTATAACAGTTACATAGTAACATAATATTGGAGGTTGTATAAAGACATACGTCCATCTACTCCAACGTTTATACCCTACCCATAATGTCTGTCTAACAGTTACATAGTAACATAGTATTGGAGGTTGTATAGAGGCATACGACCATCTAATCCTACCTTTATACCCTACCCATAATGGCTGTCCAACAGTTACATAGTATTGGAGGTTGTATAAAGACATACTTCCATCTAGTCCAACCGTTATACCCTACCCATAATGTCTGTATAACAGTTACATAGTAACATAGTATTGGAGGTTATATAAAAAAAAGGTTGGACCTATGATGGACTTATGTCGTTATAACAACCTTTCCAATATTATGTTACTACTCTAAACTGTTATACCGACATTATGGGTAGGGAATAACTGGTTGGACAGAAGGACGTATTAACTTATATACCAACCTCAATACTATGTTACATATTGTAAACTTGATAAACGAATTATTGGGTAGGTGAGGGTTATAAAGGTTGACTAAGATGCGATGTATGTCTTTATAAAACCCAATATATGTGACTATGTAGTAACTGTTACAGCATTATGTGTAGGGTTGTAAAGGTGGACTAGATGGGCGTATTATAGTCGTTATACAAACCTCCAACTACTTATTCTATGTAAATGGTTAGACAGATATCTGGGTTAGGGTATAAAGAGTGTACTAGATGGATGTATATGTCATTTATACAACCTACCAAACTAGTTTACGGAATGTTATACAGACTTATGGGTTAGGGATAAAAGGTGTGACTCGATGGAGTAGAACTTTATTACACCCACCAATACTATTGTACTGTAACTGTTAGACAGGACCATTATGGGTAGGTATAAAAGGTGTGAGTAGATGGACGTATTTGTCTTTATACAACATCCAATATTATGTTACTAGTAATGTTATACGCAATTATGGGGAGCGGTATAAAGGGTGGTACTGATGGAAGATGTCTTATATCAACCTCAATACTATTACTATAAAAGTTATCCGACAAGTTATGGGTAGGGTATAAGGTGTTGTACTAATGGGACGGTATGATTTGATACAACCTACCAAACTATGTTACTAGGAATCGGTGCACAGACATGATGGGTAGGGTATAAAGGTTGGACTAGAGGATGGAATGTCTTTTATACACCTCCAATACTATGTACAATTGTAACGTAGACAGAGAATTATGAGTAGGGTATATAAAGGTTGGCTAGTCTAGATGGACGTTTAGTCTTTATACAACCTCCAAACTATGGTACTAGTAAGTTATACAGGCAATATGGGTTAGGGCTAAAAGGGTGGACTAGATGGACGTATACTTTGATACAACCTCCAATGTATGTTACTAGTAAACGTTAGCAGACATTAGGTAGGGTAGGGTATAAGTGGACTAGATGGACGATTAGGGTCTTATCACAACTCCAATACAGTTGACTAGTAACTGTTATTAAGAATTAGGGTAGGGTATAAAGGTTGACATAGATGGAGTATGTCTGTATACAACCCACCAATACTATGACTTATGTAACATTTAGACAGAAGTATGCGTATGGGTTATAAAGGTTGGATAGATGGTCGTGAGTACTCTACACATCCAATATAATTTACTATGTAACTGTTAGACGACATCAGGGGTAGGGCATAAGGTTTGGACTAGATGGATCTATGCATTTATAACCTCCAATAATGCTTTGAGTACTGTATACAGGACATTATGGGAGGGAATAAGGGTTGGGACTAGTGGACGTATGACTTTATACAACCTCCAATACTATGTTAGCTATGTAACTTTGGATCTTGGGGTAAATGACAAGGGGAGCTATATCAACTATTACTATATGTACGTTCTGCGGGCATATGAGTAGTAAAGGTGGAACTAGATGGACTGTATGTCTTTATACAAACCAAATAATATGGTGGTACTATGTAACCTGTATACAGGAAATTAGGGTAGGGTATAAAGGTTGGATAGATGGACGATATGTCTTCGATACCTCCAATCGCTACATGTTCTATGTAAACTGTTAACACGAGACATATGGGTAGGTGTATAAAGTGGACTAGAGGTATAGTCTTTTACAACCTACATACATATGTTACTATGAACTGTTAAAGGCATTATGGGTAGGGTAATGAAAGGTTGGACTAGATGCGTTATAATCGTTGTATTTACAACATCCAATAATTTGGTATATGTAACTGTTATACGTTAGACATCTATGTATAGGTAAAGTTGCGATAGATGGATGTATAGTCTTTATACAACCCCAATACTTGTTACATGTAAGTTAGACAGAATATGGGTGGATAACAGGTTGGAGTTTAGAGGGAGTATGTCTTTATATACAACCTCCAATTATGTTACATGATAATGTTATAACGAGACCTTAGGGGTCAGGGTCTAAAGGGTTGGACTCAGATGGACAGATGCGTTTATATCACCTCCAATATGATGTAGTATGTAAACTGTTAGAAAACATTATGGGTAGGATATAAGGGTTGGACTGAGGAAGTATGTTTATACAACCTCCAATAATATGTTACTATATAAACTGTTATAACGACATTATGGGTAGGTGCTATAAATGGTGGACTAGATGGATGAATAGTCTTATACAACCTCAGTACTATGTTACTATTAACTGTTAGAAAGCAATTTAGGGGAGGGTATAAAGGTCTTACTACGGATGGAGCTATGCTTTATACAACCCACCAATACATGTTTATAGTAGTAACTGTTATTCAGAAAAGTATGGTGTCGGGTATAAAGTTGGAAGAGTGATCTTACTGTCTTATACCACACCTCCAATACTATGATACTAGTAACTGTTAACGACAGACATTGGGTTAGGGTAATAAGGTTGGACTAGATGGACGAGTCTTATAAACCTCCAAATACTGTTACTAGGTAACTGTTATAAGACCATTATGGAGGAGGAATAAAGGGTGTCGGACTAGCTGGATAGTATGTCTATACAACCATCCAATTACTATGTTACTAGTAATTGTTTTACAGACATTATGATAGGTAAAGGTGGACCTAGATGGTGAGTCGTAGACTATACAACCTCACACATTACTATGTACTATGTACTGTATAACAGATCATATGGGTATTAGGGTATAAGGTTGGACTAGCGGGATTGAATGTCTGTTATACAACCTCAATAATTATTTACTATGATAACGTTGACAGACATTCTGGAGTGGTTAAAGGGTTGCTGTAACTAGAGGGACGGATGACTTATATCAGACTCCACATACATGTTATATGTAACTGTGGTAACAGACCATTTAGGGAGGGATATTAAAGGTTGGGACTAGATGGACTTATTATCTTTATAAAACCTCAACATTATGACTGTATATTAATGTTAGACAGACATTCTGGGTAGGGATATAAATGGTGGACTAGATGAGATACTTTTATCAACCTCCAATACTAGTGTCTATGGGAACTTATAAAAAACATTATGGGAGGGTATAAAGGTGTACTAGATGGATGAAGTATTTATAACAACCCTCAAACTATGTTACTAATGGAACTGTTATACAGCACATTATGGGTAGGGAGAAAAAGGTTGAATGATGGGACGTATGACTTTATACACCTCCCAATACTATGGTATACATGTGTAATTTATGACAGAATACTGGGTAGGAATAAAGGTGGACTAGAATGGACGTATATCTATTCTACAACCTCCAAAACAATTATGTTAGAATGAATGTTATACGACAGTATGGTAGGGATAAAGGGTTGGACTAGATGGATGATGACTTTAACAACCTCATACTCTATTTACTATGTGGTAACGTTAGCAAAATTATGAGTAGGGTATAAAGTTTGTCTAGATGGAGTAGTCTTTTATAACCCCACCATCTAATGTTACATGTACAGGAACTTGATACAGACATATGGTGAGGGTATAAGGTTGGACTAGATGGGCGATATGTCTTATATACCACCTCCAATATGTATATTATAGGTAACGTTATGACGGACATTAGTGGGTAGGGGGTATAAAGGTTGGACTAGATGGACGTATAGTCTTAACAACCTCCAAACAATTATGTATACTTGTTACTGTCTATACCAGACATTAGGTGGGTTATAAAGGGTTGGACTAGAGTGGACGTATAGCTTTACAACTCCATACTATGTTACTATGTATCTGTTAGACAAGGCACATATGGTAGGGTAAAAGGTTGGACTAGATGGACGATATTCTTTAATAACCTCCAATACATAGTTACTATGTAAGCATAACAAGACATTATGGGTACGGATTTAACGGTTGGACTGATGGAAATGTCTTAACACAACCAATACAATTTACTGATTGAAACTGTAGGACAGACATTATGGGTAGGTATAAAGGTGGATAGATGGAGTAGTCCTCTATACAACATCCAAGCTATCTATGTCTCATTAATTATGACAGACATATGGGTTAGGGTAGAAAAGGTTGGACGTAGAGGACAGTATGTCTTATATAAACCTTCCAATACATTATGTTGATATGTAACTGTATACGCGATTTAAAACGGGGAGGGTAATAAGGGTCGGACTAGATGGACGTATTGACTTTCGAACCTCCAAATACTATGTTTACTATGGCTAACTGTTTTAGGAGCAGACATTGGGGTAGGTTAGAAAGGGTTGGACTAGATGGAGATATGAAGTCTTATACCAACCCCAATACTATGTACTATGAACTATCGCATTATAGTAAAGGGTATACCGAGTGTAATGTAATTGGTATCCAGTAACTGGTCTTGATATATTCTAAATCTGTTCACATACTGCTGTTCTCAATTAATGACTGTTATCAAGAAGTGCTGTGGCAATAGGTACCTGGAAATTTAGCAGATCAAGCCAGGCTGTTAGGTTGTTGTATTACATAGGCTAATGGGCTAGTGATAGTAAACATGTGTCAGACAGGACAGTAGGTCAGGGTAGTCTGGAAAGAGCGTAGAGCTTTTATAAAAATCTGTTTCATGTACTGTTAAGAAACAAAACTGATGGGGTCATTGATAAGGGGCATGCCGATGTAGCCCTATAACCCAACTACCAAACTTTACATGACAGACACTCAGATATTTAGCTAGTTCAGGGCATAGAGAATGCTGTGTAGATGGTCGTAGTGTTAAGACTCAATCAATACAGAACTTGACAGATCAGGGAGTAGTTGGACTCATGCAGCTTAGAAGACTCAATTGAGGTCAATCAGCCGTTACATGGCATCTGGTAGAGGATAAAGGGATTGACCTGTGACAGATGTACTTTAACAACTCGAATTGAAGTGATGGTTAAGAGGGTGTAAGGTAGACGACATTATGGTTTTAGGTGTAAAAGGTTACAAGAACGAGTCTTACAACGCCTAAATAGTAGGGGGGGTTATAGACTTACCAACGTCTGGAAGGGACAAGCTAGTAAAGCGTGACTACTGGGCGAATATCTTAACACTCCTAACACTATGCTTCACCTATGTAAACCTGTTATAAGAGTAGTGGGTTTCAAGGGTACAGTATAAGGTTGCTACAGGAGGATTCTTACACAAAGTGTTACATTACCTAACTGGTGATATGTGAGTAAAGAGTCGGACAGATGGCGTGCAGAAACTCATACTCATATATGAACGTAGAAACATTCAAGGTAGGGATTAAGGATTAAGATGACGTATTCAAACAGATATGTAATATGTAACTGTTATTACACGACAGTAGGTAGCGGCGATCCATAAAGGTTGGACTAGATGGACGTAGTATTCTTTATACAACCTCCAAGACTTGTTACTATGTAATGTTATACAGAACATTTAGGTGTAGGGATATAACGGTTGGACTAGATGGAGTAGACTCTTATACAACCTCCAATACTATGTTACTATGTAACTGTAGACAGAATTTATGGGTAGGGTATTAAAGGTTGGACTAGAGGAGAGATATGTCATTTCTACAACCTTCCAATACTAAGTTACTATGTAACCGTTAGGACAGACTTATGGAATTAGGTTAATAAAGGTTGATAAGATGGACGTATGTTTTATATAACACCCATACTATTTAAGCATGTAACAATTTACAGAAATATGGTAGGGTATAAAGGTGGAATAGATGGACGGATGTCTTCTATACAACCTCCAATCTTGTTAAGATGTAAGTTATACAGAATATTGGGTAGGGTATAAAGGTGGTTGATAAATAGGACAATGGGTGATACAACCTCCAATACTATGAGTCTACCTGGTAACTGTATAACAGACATTATGGTACGGGTAATAAAGGTTGACTAGATGGATGTGAATTATCTTATAACAACTCTCAATTAGATAGGTATATTATAACGCTTTGACAGGACATAGGGTAGGTTTTTAAAGGTTGAACTAGATGGAGTAGGGAACTCTTATACAACCTCAATTACTATGTAGTATGTAAACTAGTTAGACAGAACTTATGGGTAGGGTAAAGTGACTAGATGGAAGTATGTTCTCAACCTCAAAATTAGGTACTTATGTAATGTTTAGCAAGGTAGTAAAGGTACTAGAGACAGCTTTACCCAATACTATGTTACTAGTAACTGTTATACAGAAATTATGGGTAGGGTTATAACAGGTGACTAGATGGATCGTATGTCATTTATACAAACCAAAGTGTCTAGCTCCGTAACTGTCGCAGACTTATGGTAGGTATAAAGGGTGCAGGGACTAGATGGGCGTGGTCTTATAACCTCGTATATTTACTATTACTATGTAACTGTTATAACAGACAATTTGGGTAGGGTATAAAGGTGTGACAGATTGACGGTATGTCTTTATAACAACCACCAAACTGTGTTAATATGACAGTAATGTATAGAACATTAGGTTAGGGGATAAAGGGTTGGACTAGATGGTCGTATGACTCTGTATACAACCTCAAAACATTACTTTATGTATTGACAGACTTGGTAACTAAGTTGGGTAAGACTTATTCGTTACTAATCAGTTTATGGAATGTCAAATCGGGTAGGTTAAAGGTGGACTAGTGGAAGTATTGTCTTATCCAACCTCCAATATATGTATCAAGTGTACAGCAATATGGAGAGGGTATATAAGGGTTGGGATGATGGGTCGTATGCTTATACAACTCCAATTACTATGGTACTATGTAACTGTGACAGCACATTTAGGGTAGGGTATAAAAGTTGGAGAGATGGAACGATGTCTTTATACAACCTCCAATATATTGTTACTATGTAACTGTTATAAGAATTATGGGTAGGTATAAAGGTTGGACTAGATGCGACGTATGAGTTCTTTATACAACCTCCCAAGTTACATAATGTATACGTTGGGTAGGATAGTGCGGACGATCTGGTTAACATCATACAGTTACTATTAGTGTAGGTCTCTCATCCTGATCTGTCGTTTCCATTAAAACACTGAGGTTTGAGACGTCTGTATCGATGGATAATCGTGATTGTACAATCGTGGCAATTATTGTCCCTGAAACAACATATCACAGTTACGGATAAATGGTCGGCATGGAGAACAGGTCATCTTGTAGCAGGCTGGTTAGAAGATTTCAACACGAGACTTTGCTTAACGCGGTAGGAAGAGGGGCAGCATTGGACCGTAATACTAACCAAACCAAATATGTACACTTAACGTATAAGCGACATATAATGGATGCGTGGAGAAGAAGTCGTTACTGATGTGGAGCGTATCTTTACAACAGCAACTTGTTCTATCGAAACGTAGGAGCTCAGAAACATTGGGCATGGGTCAGCGTGTATATCAAGGCATCTAGGATAAAGACTATCATTGTAGTTGTAATGTTGAAAACTGGCGACAGGAATATAATGGTTCTACTGTAAGAGTGGTTGTAAGGAGCCATTATGTGGGGAGGGATACAAGGGAATAAGGACATAAATAGAGTGGGGTTTGACTACCAACTATCCATATGTTACAATGACGTTGTACACTAACTACATGGGCTGGCGTCATAAACCCGTTCGGCTAGAGAGAGAGACTATATAATCAAACCTTAAACCTCGTGATATACTAATGGATTGACTATTGCCGATTTGTTACAATCATGTCTATGAGGGAAAGCATGGAGACATTGCGAAGCTAAGATATTATCAAGAGTGTAGATGTAGGATATACACGTTCAATACTATGGTAACTGTATACAGCGTTTGACCCATTATGGGTAGGGTATAAAGGGTTCGACTAGATGGAAGCATCATGTCGTTATACAAACTCACAACTCTATTTCTATGTAACTTATACAGAAATTATGAGGTAGGGTATAAAGGTGTTGGGATAGATGGACGTATAGTCTGTATACAACCTCAATCTAGTTACTAGTGTAAACTTTAGACAGGACATATGGGAGGGTTAAAAGGTTGGATAGATCGGACCGTTAGCTTTACACACTCCAAATACTATGTTACTGTGTAACTGTTATAAGAAGTAATATGGTAGGATATAAAGGTTTGACTAGATGGCGATTATGTCTTTATACAACCACCATATAGGGCTATACAGTAACTGTCGAAGAATTATGGGTTAGGGTATAAAGGTTTGGACTAGATGGACGTTGTCTTAACAACCTCCCAATATTATTTACTAGGAAACTGTTATACGATATATGGGTAGGGTATATAAAGGTTTGGACTAGATGGACGTATGCTTTATAAACCTCCAATATTATGTACTATATAACTGTGATACAGACATATGTAGGGGATAGGGTTGAATAAAGTGGAAGTGTTAAAGACCTCCAAATTGTGAACGTATGACTTTTACAGGACTAGGTGGTGTCACTAAATTGGTATGTTATGCTTACAACGTCAATACTAGGTACATGAACTTAGAGGTTAGGGGTGATAAAGGTGGACTAGATGGCCGTATTAGTCTTTTAGAAACCTCCAAATCATATGTTACAATAACTGTTATACAGAATATTGGTAGGTTAGGGATATAAAATTGGGTGGACATGGACGTATATGTATTACAACTCCCAATGTATCCGTTATTAATGTAACTGTTGAGTAAAGAAGTTATGGTAGGGTATAAAGTATTGACTAGATGGACGTATGCTTTATACAACTCACCAATACTATGTTACTATGAACTGTTATAACAGAAATATGGGTGGGATAACAGGTTGGACACGATGGGACGATGACTTTATAAACAAATACGTTTACTATGTACATGAAAACGTTCAGACAGTATAGGTGATAAAGGGTGGATAGAGCGTAGTATGTCTGTATACAACCTCCAATACATATGTTACTATGTAACTGTAGACAGACATTATGCCAGGCTCCCCAGCGGGTAACAGGTGGACTAGACGGAGTGAGTTTTAGACAACTATCTATGATTACTATGTAACTGTTAAAGACATTGATGGGTGAGGGTATAAAGGTTGACTAGATGGACGTAGGCTTTACTAAACTCACAATAGCTAGTAGATTAGCTATTGTACCTGTTAAAGACATTATGGGTCGGGTACTAAAGGTTGGACTAGATGGAATAGCTTTCTACAACCTCCATAACTAGTATATATGTAACTGTTATACAGGAAATTATGGGTGGGGGGTAAAAGGTGGGACTAGAGGACGGATATGTTTACTACAACCTCAACACTATGTACTATGTAACTGTTATACAGACATTATGGGAGGGTTTATAAAGGGTTGGATATGATGGACGTATTCTTTATACAACTAATCTATGTATACTATGTAAACGATAGACAGACATTTATGGTAGGGTTATAAAGGTGATGGACTAGATGGACGTAGATATCGTTTATACAACCCCAATAATTGTTACTAGGTAAACTGTTTTATACAGACATTATGGGGAAGGTCTATATAAAGGTTGTACCGAGATGGGACGTATGTCTTTATACAACACCAATACTATGTTACTAGTAAACTGTTAGACAGAAATTTAGGGTAGGGTATTAAAGGTGGAGTAGATGGAGTATGTCTTATACCAACCTCCCCAATATTAGGTACTATGATCGTTATGACGGACATTATGGGTAGGTCAAAAGGGTTGGACGAGATGGACTATGTCTTATATAAACCTCAATATCTATGTGTATGTAACGGTATACAGACATTAGGGTAGGGAATAAAGGGTTGGAGCTAGATGGACGTATGACTTTATACACACCATCCAAAGACTATGTTACTATGTAAAGTTGTAGACAGACATTATGGGTAGGTTATGAAAGGTTTGGCTAGATGGGAAGTCTTTTCAAACCTCAATACTATGTTACATGATAACCGTTTTAGTACAGATATGAGAGGTATAAAAGGGTTTGATACTAGAGGACGAATTATGTCTTTATACAACCACCACAATTACATGGTACTATGTAACTGTTACCGAAGAATTGGGTGGGTTATTAAAGGTTGGACACGATGGACGCTAGGTCTTTATACCAACTCCAATGCTATGTACTATGTAACTGTAGACAGACATTATGGGAGGGTGATAAAGGTTGGATAGATGGACGTAGGTCTTTATACCACACCTCAATACTATGTTACTATGCAACTGTTATAAAGAAATTATGGGTTGGGTATAAAGAAGTTGTGAATAGAAGGGATGTATGATCTTTATACAACCCACCAACTACGGTTTGTACTATGACAGTAACTGTAGACATTTGTATAGGGGATAAGTTGGATAGATGCGTCGCTATGCTGCTGTAACACCGCCAAATATATATTACATATGTAACTGTTAGCCACAGACATCATGGGTTTTAGGGTTATAAAGGTTGGAGACTACGAATGGATCGTATGTCTGTTATACACCTCAATATATGTATATATACCTGTTATACGACCAGTATGGTAGGGTATAAAGGGGTGGACATAGATGGACGTCGGGACTCTAACAACCCCTACTATGTGAGGTTATGTAGGAACTGTTAGACCGGAATTATGGGTAGGGTATAGGCAAAGGTGAACTAGATGACTTATGATCTTTATCAACGCTCCAATATTATGTTACATATAACTGTTATACAGGACATAGGTGGTAGGGGAATAAATGGATTGGGATCAGATGGCCGTATACTTATACAACCTCAAATACCCTATTGACTATGTAAGTTATAAGAATTTATGGGTGGGTAGCATTCAAGGTCCTCTGATACTAGAGGATGTATGCTCATACTAAACAACAATACTGTGTTACTATGTACAGTAACTGTAGAATGAGTGTGTAGGGTTATAAAGGTTGGACTGATGGGGTATGTCTTTATACAACTCCAAACTATATTACTATGTAACGTAGACAGACATTATGGGTAGGGATATAAAGGTTGTAAGATGGGTGGTTATGTCTTTACAACCACCAAACTAGATAGGTACTCATGTAACTGTTATACAGAACATTAGGGTAGGGGAATAAAGGGTGGGATAGATGGACGTATGAATTTAATACAACCTCATACTATGTTATATGTAAACTGTTATGACGACATTTATGGGTAGGGAACATAAAGGTGGACTCGATGGACGTATGGACTTTATACAACCTCCAATAACTATGTACTATGTAACTGTAGACAGACATTATGGGTAGGGTATTAAAGGTTGGACTAGGAGGATGAACATGGTCTGTATTAAAACCATTCAATAACTATAGCTACTATGTACCGTAGACAGAACCATATTGGTAGGTATAAAGGTTGTTACTAGATGGGACGTATGTCTAGTTATATTAACGCCATACTATGTTACTATGTAACTGTTATACAGGACATTATGGGTCGGGTTATAACGGTTGGACTCGATGGACAGTAATGTCTGTATACACACTCCATGCTACTGTTTACTATGTAACTGTTTTAGACAAGAACAGTATGGGTACGGGTATTAAAGGGTGGAGAATAAAGGATAGACGTAGGTCATTTTTACAAACCTCCCCAAATATGTTACTATGTAATGTTATTAAAAACATATGGAGGGTATAAAGGTTGGAATAGATGGATGAATGTTATACAACCTTCAATACTATGTTACTATATAAATGGTATACAGACATATTATGGTACGGATATAAACAGGTTTGTTTGAACTAGATGGAGGTATTATGACTTTTATACAACCCCAATAATATGTTAGATGTAATGTTAGACAGGAATTATGGGGCAGGTATAAAGGTGGACTCTAGATGGACTGTATGTCTTTATAACACACCTACACAAAATTATGTTACTATGTAAGATGTTATACGTACATTTGGGTAGGGAAGTAAAGGGTTGGACTAGATGTGACGTAGACTTTATACAACCACAATATAATGATTACTATGTAAATGTTACAAAAGAATTTATGGGTAGGGTATAAACGGTATTTTGTAATTAGATGGATGTATGTCTTTTACAACCACCAAAATACTATGTGTTACTCTGTGCAGTAAAAGGATAGACATTATGTGTAGGGTATAAAGGTTGGGACTAGATGGGACAGTTATGTCTTTATAAACCTCCACAATATTATTATATGTCACTGTTAGACGACATTATGGTTAAGCGGGTAATCAAGGTTGGAACTGATGAGAGTATTGTTTTATAAAACACCGCCAAAATCTAATGATTTACTAGGTTTAAATGTTAGACAGACATTTAATGGGAGGGTGATAAAGGGGTTGGACAGGATTGGACGTATGATTATACAACCTCCAATACTTGAGTACTTGTAACTGTTAGACAGGACCTTATGCGTAGGGTATAAAGGTTGGATTTAGATGCGAACGGATATAGGGCTT
>JAACNH010000214.1:59775-76062 GCA_019447015.1 Hymenochirus boettgeri
TATGATCGTCAGAGGCGTAATGGGCATGAGAAGTAAAAGGTTCCTACTTATGGATCTGCTCTAATGTCGGTGGGGTGTAACCTGGCCGCAAATTGTATAATGGTGACATCCCCTACCCATAATGTCTGTATAACAGTTACATAGTAACATAGTATTGGAGGTTGTATAAAGTCATACGTCCATCTAGTCCAACCCTTTATTCCCTACCCATAATGTCTGTATAACAGTTACATAGTAACATAGTATTGGTGGTTGTATAAAGACATACGTCCATCTAGTACAACCTTTATACCCTACCCATAATGTCTGTCTAACAGTTACATAGTAATATAGTATTGGAGGTTGTATAAAGACATACGCCCATCTAGTCCAACCTTTATACCCTACACATAATGTCTAACAGTTACTGTACATAGTAACACAGTATTGGTGGTTGTATAAAGACATACATCCATCTAGTACAACCTTTATACCCTACCCATAAATTCTTTATAACAGTTACATAGTAACATAGTATTGGAGGTTGTATAAAGTTATACGTCCATCTAGTCCAACCATTTATTCCCTACCCATAATGTCTGTATAACAGTTATATAGTAACATAATATTGGAGGTTGTATAAAGACATAAGTCCATCTAGTCCAACCTTTATACCCTACCCATAATGTCTGTCTAACAGTTACATACTAACATACTATTAGGGTAGTAACCTGCCCCCTTTATTTTTTTTATAAGGTAGTAACTGCTCCCCGTAGGGATAGTAACTGTCCCTTAGGGATAGTAACTGCTCCCCTTAGGGCTAGTCACACTATCACGAAAAGCAGAATGCAGTTCGTTTTTTAAGGATGCGGTGAGTGATACTCAGTGTGCGCTGCATTCCGGGCCAATAATGTTATTGGCACGCATGCGACCAAAAAAGTCTTGGCACGCATGCGAACCAATAACGGACCGGACCACACGCACACCGTGGACCTAACCCGGTAGCTTGCAATGCGACGGAAGCGTGAAACGGCGCACAAATCGGCATCCGACACGCAGTATTGGGACCTGCCCTTGAAGCTCAAATGGCAATGTGAATTGTCTTTGATTAAAGAGAGAACTCCAGTCCCCTTACTAACTGGACGGGTCTGGGATAGCGGAGAAAGTTACATGGATCTGGACCTGCTCCCCTGAGGTTCTAGCCAGTGCTTATAAAGGTGGCCAATGCACATGTTAATAATGACGGGGGGGGACAGAATTTGCCCTGTATGGCAGTGTGTAGGGCCGAAACTGGACCCAAACCGCATGCCGAAGATGGACAGTGGCTCCTTAAAGGTATGTACCACTGGAAAGGAAAAATGGGTTTAGTTAAATGGCCATTAGGGAAAACTATAATTCATCCCAACTATCAATGTAATCTTTTTTTTATGAAACTGCCCCCTATTCATTAGATATCCAATCGGAACATCTTACGTTTCAGCATTTCTGTAAGCAGTTTTTTGCTGTAGGCTGGATGGTTTGACGTGGTGTGCTGTATACTGTATGCAGGATTGACAGTTAGTATGGGGGAAAATGTCAGATTAGTTGGTCAGAACCTAGCAAAACAAGTACTTATTGAAGGCATGCGCACACACACAAATTAGAGTAAAGTGCCACTTAATTATATTTATTTGTAGATAAGATACACAAAGTCATTTTCCAGATACATACACTTTAAGGAATGGTCCTACTATACTAAACAGATAACATGGAAGTAGTGAGGTCACACATGAGGGGAAGTTCCCAAGTCAGTGACTGTACTGGACATTTTACCACCTGGCCTTGAATTTGAATTGCAGGTCACGTGTTTTCGTGATAACTGAGAACAAAAAGACATTGTGATTTTCATCCCATTGGCTCCAGGTAAGGACAAAGAAATATATTGGCGATAAACGCATTTTATAAAAGCGATTTCCATTAATAGAAGAGTTACGGTTGGCGTTCGCCCGGCAGTCTGGACCGAGCTTAAGGGGGATTCTCCAAGAGAAAGAGACATCACATTGACCAGTTACCTTCGGTCTGCAGGATTGGCTCGGTAAGATTCGTGACCTTCCAGTGTGTAAGGAACCAGGCCTTTAAATAGCAGGAGGCTTGGCCATTTAAATTGATATTGATAAGAGGTTCACTCTGAGGCGTAATGGCACCCAACCGCCTAGAGGACGATTGCCAGTGGGGGATGAAGATTGGACGTGAATTATGGCCCAAAAACCCTCGACTATCACAGACTTATTTTTGGAAAATTAGGTTAACCATCTGCTGCATTTAACTGAGGAAATGCCTCAGTCCAGATTGAACAAACATCCTCCAGTTACCTTGTATCCATTGCAGCCGGTTAAAACACAGCAGTTGGGGCCTTGGCAGAGACGGTTGACACCAGGGTCTAAAAACCTGCAGCTGTCTTTTTCTGTGACCGTAATAAAAGGGCAAACAAAGACTAAAAGCATGAAAACTTTGAATCTATATCATGTATTAGTTACTACTCAGTTGCATCAATTAATGGCGTAGTTAGCACATGCATTACACGTACTAAGATAAGTAGAGCAAGATGTTGTTGTATGTGAGGTATATTATAAAAGCTGACTAAGGGGGTCAGGGAATCCTATTTAACAAGGACCAACTGTATTGTCCATTCCACCCCCACACCTCAGTATATATCGGTCTTTCGAAATGTGGGGAAGGAAATTGCTTTCTTTTATTGATTAGCCCTGGGCAAGCAGAAGGGGGGCGGAGCAAAAACACTACATGTTGACCTGGAAATTATAAAATATGGAAATAAAAACCAGTCATGTTAGTTAAAAGGACAATGTATGGGTTTGTAAATAGGCGAGCTAAGGGGAAGTGTTAACATCACTGGCTTGGCTGTTACCTGTGCTCTAGTTACACCTCACTGGGATACAGTGATTATACGTCTAACAGACACAAAGGATACAGGATATGATGTGAAAGCTAAAGTTGGCTTAAGGTCAATGTGGAGTTAGCGAGTTTACCTGGCCACAGCTGGGACTGCACTCCCACAACTGACAGATGATATATCTGGAAGTAGGACGTCTGGGGCAGAGCGGTGCTATACTTTGTCAACCACCAACCCGGAAAAGAAAAGTCTGCCCGTTTGCAAACACATAAGGCCTGGTAGAAATTCCAGGCAGCAAGAGGGGTCATTAAAAAGGGCAAAGAAATAAGGGGACAGGTTCAGATTGTCGTGTGATAGGGGCCTGGCTTAAACATTTAATTACCGAAATTTGCAAAAAATAGTCATACACAGTTTACTATGCACTACGTGTAAGGGCGCTAATGGCGCACCCCACTATCTTTGCATGTATAGTGAGACTCTAGCAAGTGTAAGGCAAGGCATCTTAATGAACATCGACCATTATAAAATTACAAATCTAATTGGGTTAAATCATAATAAATAGAGATTGGGAGAGTGCCAGTTCTACAGCCTTTAAAGGGTCACACAGGTTAGAGTTTTAAAAAATATTTGTAACCACAGTATGGGACCGGCCCTATCAAAGATTAGTTGTCTGGTCTCACAATAGCCAGCAACATCAGATGTTCTAACTGAAGGGACCCAGTATGAAGCTCACATCTGATTGGCTGCTGCAAATGAATTGCATGGGCAACCTTTTTCACCTATCTGCATTCAACGAACCTTGCAGGTATTGCTGGGTGCACTCATGCCCGTGGCCCAATACAGGCAAAGGCATCTGGAATGGGAGCTGTCAGTTGTCCAAACCCAGGCTGTGGCCTATTACTGTGTGTGTGGTGGGAGCCTCCGTGGTTTACAGGAATGCAAAAGAGACCTCAGAGGGATGGAATGAGAAGTTTGAGGCAGTGGGAGATCCTTTCTCATGATCCTAGCCATGGCTGGGTATTATTACACTGGGGTTTAGACTTATTTTTAATAATTTTAGCTTGGGATTTTTCTGTATGGTCTGGAATTCATCAGAAATTTGAAGGGGGAGAGAGAGAAGGTTATGGGACAACGGATCCATTGTATCACAGCATAGAGTCTATATTATTAGGCCGACATTTTCAGATCCTGATCCAAAACTGATGGTGGACTACAAAAATCCAGCAATCCAACTGCAGTTTAGGAGTTGGACTTAAAAAGAGACCAGCAAAAAACAAAGCAATGAGTGCAGTCTAAAGCGAACCGGGGGTGCAGGGAACCTCAAGGTTCCTCCCTGGGAACATCAAAGTCCAAAGAAAAAAAAGTACCAAACGAGGGTGCACTCCAAGTATAAAGTGACCGATGTGTAGTCACAAATAAATAATCCATTTAACTTGGAGTTGTGACCATCGTTTGTACTGTTTCTTTAAAAAGAGACAAAGATTACAGATTTAAAGTTCATTGTTCAGTCACTTCTTTATATGAAGCAATTATAACAGGTGATTTCACCCCTAAAACAAAAACTACAATAGTAGAAATCTGACAGTTTCCTATGGCTAACCTGCAGGGGAAATGTTCTTCTCCCTCTTCCCTCCGCCTCCTCTCCCAAGCATCCAACAGACAGTCTTTTACAGCTCACAGGAATATATCAGTCATTGGGTGTGTGTCACAGGTTACATCCATGGTTGACAGCTGCTAACTGAGCCGGAAAGAGAGGTAAAGAAATAAGTCAGAATTTTCAGGTAGACTTACATTCTCAGATTTTAATTATGGCAGTTTTGGGGTTTGGTGGGTGATTGATCTATTCCACAATTTTTGGTTGAAATTTTAAGCTACATGTGTCATAAATAATTTAAGTGAAACTCTTCCTTTAATGTACTGATTGAAGACCTGGAGGTTTCAAGAACCTATGTCTTACCTTTCCTGTTCTTCAAACTCAGAGCCCAAGGAAGAAGATTAGAAGAAACTTACTTTCACCACATCCACCGCAGAAAACGGACAGGTTCAGACCTCTTCCTGGTTTCTAATTAACTAAGCACGCATGCGGAATAATGTACTCTATAGATGTTAGAACAGAAAGCAGTATCTGGAATTTTCACTGCAGCTACGTGGAGCGCGCAAAGGTCACGTTCTGAGATACTGATTGAAGAACGGAAGTAAGGCCAATTTTTCTAGGGAAACCAACGGAACTCTTATTATTCATCGAGTCAACAGGAAAGCAATGCTTTCTCGAAACTAAATTAAATGTAAATTAAGCAAATTCAACCAGCAATAGTCCAACTTTCTTCACAACACCCTGCAACCATTTATACCAGGTATACTTTTCATGAATACTGTAACCAATCATATCTTCGGGGGCCCAGGGAACCATTTAAAGCGTGTGGATCCTGGCAAAGGCAGAATACAAAGCATTTGTAAGGTGTTTGCTTCTGTGGGCAAGCCAACAATATAAATTGCCAGTGGCTTACATCCGAACTTGTTCATCTAGACGGCCCCTGCTGCAGTCCAATAACTTGGTAAATGAACCAAGCCAGTTCCACTGCAGACACAGTATGAAAACAGTGGCTGATGGTGCCATTTTTTTAAGACACGTGGGTTGGAACAAAGCAATTCCTGGAAAAATTAGGGGGAGGCAGCAGTACCCACTACAGTTATTTTATTATTTAATAGGCTGCCTGGAGGATTTCACCTGGCAGATAAACGACTTAGGTGGCAAGCCCAGCCAATCGCTCTCCATTACTGGCAGCCTCCTGGCTTGTTCATACAGCGATCATTCCATGGACTAGTGGGGGGGGAGGGAACCGATTTCATGGACCTTTAACTGTAGTTTTAAAATTAGGTTCGGGCAACATTACCGACTGGTTTCAAAAGGATTATCTTCCTGTCAAAGGGATTTGGATTCCAAGACCAATTATGCAGGGAAGGGGTCAGTTCCTATGTACACACACGTAATCTGTATCACACACAATACACTGTGTGCAGTCAATGCTAAAATCAGAAGTCAAGTAGAATAGAGTTCCTAAGGGGCCCATAGCTCCAGGGGCCAGAGGGCGATCAGAATTCATGATTCCTGGGCTATGTCATGACTTCATGAACCCCAGCGATTTGCGCCAGCCGCATTACAGTCGTATTTTGGACCGTGGGTCTCCTGCTCCCTTTTTTTCACTTTTTCACTTCGGCTATTACTTTATCCCTATGTATTTAAAGGAGAATTGAAAGTTTTTAGAAGTTACACTCTGGGTGATGGGACCCGGCGGTCCCCAGGGTGGGAGGGAGCGAGTTATTGTTGCTACGTGTGAACTGTGACTCGGAAAGGTGTGTTTTCTTTTGTAAATCGGCAGCTGTAATTGTCGCACTATCAATCGGCCATCCCCATTGTGAACGAGCTGAAGGCTGTGCGGACAGCTTCCTCCTAGTCGTAATACAAACTACACCTTGTCCCGGGGCCCTGGCCAAGTGCCTTACTGACATATTGTTATCAGACACAAAAAGAAGCACTAAAAGAGGCAGCCATGGCCGTGGGTTAGAAGGGATGGGGAGAGTCAGCAGTGACAGTAGCAAAGGCCCTAGGTTGTTACCTACCAAAAAGAGGCCTCTGCGCTGGGTTTGTAGTCGCTGTCACTGTTGTGTGGCGTGTGCGATAAAACAGGGTGACGCTCATTTGTTGATGTTAATTGTGTAATGACGCCTTTGCCTGCTGCCTGGGAATGGCCAGTACCAATATGAACAGGTTATATTTAAAGACCCCCGAGAATATAACCTGTGAGTTGCTTAGTGGTTATTTTTTAACATCTTCCAAACTATCAAATTTGTCTCTGGTTTATCCTCGGACAAATAAATGGCTTGGCCAGGTTTGATATGAGGTTCTTACTAAGGATAATAGACAGGTGGTAGTAGGGTTCTGGGCAGCAGTAGGGAGCATTTTACCGTATATACGATATTTAAACCGACCCGAGTATAAAACCGAGGACCCAATTTCAGCTAAAAAAATCCTAATCTAAAAGTTTTATGCTTGTGAAGGTCTCATTTCCTCCAGGTCATGGTATATCTGTTGTTTCAATTAGATCAACTGGACTGGAAATGTAGTTCTTGAAAGACGTGTCGCTAGTCATCCGACTGCTTTATCAATTCAGAATACCGAAGGACTTGTACAAGAATTGGGCAATTATGTACCCTGGAAAATTCCCCCAATTAGGCATTCACAGCAGGGTTAAGGGCAGTGTGATAGATAGTGGCTAAGTGGTGTTATAGGATACGCCAGAGTAAGGTGTTAAAACCGCATGTGGTACATGGCAGGACAGTTGGGTGTCGACCCCCCAACTCTATTTAGGCTTGGTTTCTTTATTTCACATAATGGCCTCCGTAACACCTCTCTGAACCAGTCAACGTTCTTCGCCAGTATGTTAACATACAATCTCAAAGGTATGTCCTTTAGCCTTAAGATGCAGATACACGGCTGAGTCCTGACCCGGGAATGGGCTCTTCTGTGCTGGGCCATACGTTGATGCAGGTGCTGTTTGGTCTCCCCCAACTACAAATCGAGAGTAAAGAAAGTAAACATCTCAAGAGGAGCCCTTTAAAACTTGTGGGATATCCAGGACTGGGCCTTTGTCAAAAAAGGAAGTACAAGGAGAAAGAAAAAGACACGAATACAACCGTGAAGGGGAAGAAAAGCAAGGGACAGGAGGAAAAAACATGGTCATCCATACGTCGCAGGGGTCTCCGAGAAAATTAGAAGAATTTTCAGTAAAAAAACATCGTATCCTGTCTGCTTTAAACCGCCCCGGAACAACACACTGCGGCAGCAATTGGTACATCCGGAAAGACCCCCCAATACCCAAACAAAAAGAAAGCGGACACATATATGCAGTGCGTGGCTGCAGTGAAGAACGAATGCTCTGATTTGTATGGGAGGGAGACCAAACAGCAACTGCATCACGTATGGCCCAGCACAGAAGCGCCAATTCCTCGGGTTCAAGGACTCAGCCGTGATATCTGCATCTTAAGGATAAAGGAAATACCTTTGAAGATTGTAATGTTAACATACTGGCGAAGGAACGTGACTGTTCAAGAAGGTGTTGTTAAGGAGGCATTTAGTGAAAATAAAGAAACCAAGCCTCAATAGAGGTGGGGGGGTGGTTCGACAACAACTGTCTGCCGTTACAATGCTGTTTTAAACACGTACTCGGGCGTGCCTTATAAACACCTCTTAGCCACTATCTAATCACACCCTTAACACCGGCTGTGTGATATGCTAATTGGGATTTTCCAGGGTACATAAGTGCCACGATTTCTTGTACAGTCATTCTGAATTGAGGAAGCCAGTGAACTAGCGAAACGTCTCAAGAACTACATTTCAAGTCCAGTTGATCTAATTGAATACAACCAGATACAACCTCCAATACTATGACTAACTGTATACGTTAGACATTATGGGATAGGTATAAAGTAGGACTAACGTGGAAGTATGTCTTTATACAACCTCCATCTATGTACTTTTAAGTATACGAGACCTTATGGATAGGGTAAAAGGTTGGACTAGAAGGACGTCATGTCTTTATACAACCACAATATTATGGTACGGTTGTATAAAGTCATACGTCCATCTAGTCCAACCTTTATACCCTACTCATAATGTCTGTCTAACGGTTACATAGTAACATAGTATTGGAGGTTGTATAAAGACATTCATCCATCTAGTCCAACCACCCTTAGGGTAGTAACCTGCCCCCTTTATTTTTTTTATAAGGTAGTAACTGCTCCCCGTAGGGATAGTAACTGTCCCTTAGGGATAGTAACTGCTCCCCTTAGGGCTAGTCACACTATCACGAAAAGCAGAATGCAGTTCGTTTTTTAAGGATGCGGTGAGTGATACTCAGTGTGCGCTGCATTCCGGGCCAATAATGTTATTGGCACGCATGCGACCAAAAAAGTCTTGGCACGCATGCGAACCAATAACGGACCGGACCACACGCACACCGTGGACCTAACCCGGTAGCTTGCAATGCGACGGAAGCGTGAAACGGCGCACAAATCGGCATCCGACACGCAGTATTGGGACCTGCCCTTGAAGCTCAAATGGCAATGTGAATTGTCTTTGATTAAAGAGAGAACTCCAGTCCCCTTACTAACTGGACGGGTCTGGGATAGCGGAGAAAGTTACATGGATCTGGACCTGCTCCCCTGAGGTTCTAGCCAGTGCTTATAAAGGTGGCCAATGCACATGTTAATAATGACGGGGGGGGACAGAATTTGCCCTGTATGGCAGTGTGTAGGGCCGAAACTGGACCCAAACCGCATGCCGAAGATGGACAGTGGCTCCTTAAAGGTATGTACCACTGGAAAGGAAAAATGGGTTTAGTTAAATGGCCATTAGGGAAAACTATAATTCATCCCAACTATCAATGTAATCTTTTTTTTATGAAACTGCCCCCTATTCATTAGATATCCAATCGGAACATCTTACGTTTCAGCATTTCTGTAAGCAGTTTTTTGCTGTAGGCTGGATGGTTTGACGTGGTGTGCTGTATACTGTATGCAGGATTGACAGTTAGTATGGGGGAAAATGTCAGATTAGTTGGTCAGAACCTAGCAAAACAAGTACTTATTGAAGGCATGCGCACACACACAAATTAGAGTAAAGTGCCACTTAATTATATTTATTTGTAGATAAGATACACAAAGTCATTTTCCAGATACATACACTTTAAGGAATGGTCCTACTATACTAAACAGATAACATGGAAGTAGTGAGGTCACACATGAGGGGAAGTTCCCAAGTCAGTGACTGTACTGGACATTTTACCACCTGGCCTTGAATTTGAATTGCAGGTCACGTGTTTTCGTGATAACTGAGAACAAAAAGACATTGTGATTTTCATCCCATTGGCTCCAGGTAAGGACAAAGAAATATATTGGCGATAAACGCATTTTATAAAAGCGATTTCCATTAATAGAAGAGTTACGGTTGGCGTTCGCCCGGCAGTCTGGACCGAGCTTAAGGGGGATTCTCCAAGAGAAAGAGACATCACATTGACCAGTTACCTTCGGTCTGCAGGATTGGCTCGGTAAGATTCGTGACCTTCCAGTGTGTAAGGAACCAGGCCTTTAAATAGCAGGAGGCTTGGCCATTTAAATTGATATTGATAAGAGGTTCACTCTGAGGCGTAATGGCACCCAACCGCCTAGAGGACGATTGCCAGTGGGGGATGAAGATTGGACGTGAATTATGGCCCAAAAACCCTCGACTATCACAGACTTATTTTTGGAAAATTAGGTTAACCATCTGCTGCATTTAACTGAGGAAATGCCTCAGTCCAGATTGAACAAACATCCTCCAGTTACCTTGTATCCATTGCAGCCGGTTAAAACACAGCAGTTGGGGCCTTGGCAGAGACGGTTGACACCAGGGTCTAAAAACCTGCAGCTGTCTTTTTCTGTGACCGTAATAAAAGGGCAAACAAAGACTAAAAGCATGAAAACTTTGAATCTATATCATGTATTAGTTACTACTCAGTTGCATCAATTAATGGCGTAGTTAGCACATGCATTACACGTACTAAGATAAGTAGAGCAAGATGTTGTTGTATGTGAGGTATATTATAAAAGCTGACTAAGGGGGTCAGGGAATCCTATTTAACAAGGACCAACTGTATTGTCCATTCCACCCCCACACCTCAGTATATATCGGTCTTTCGAAATGTGGGGAAGGAAATTGCTTTCTTTTATTGATTAGCCCTGGGCAAGCAGAAGGGGGGCGGAGCAAAAACACTACATGTTGACCTGGAAATTATAAAATATGGAAATAAAAACCAGTCATGTTAGTTAAAAGGACAATGTATGGGTTTGTAAATAGGCGAGCTAAGGGGAAGTGTTAACATCACTGGCTTGGCTGTTACCTGTGCTCTAGTTACACCTCACTGGGATACAGTGATTATACGTCTAACAGACACAAAGGATACAGGATATGATGTGAAAGCTAAAGTTGGCTTAAGGTCAATGTGGAGTTAGCGAGTTTACCTGGCCACAGCTGGGACTGCACTCCCACAACTGACAGATGATATATCTGGAAGTAGGACGTCTGGGGCAGAGCGGTGCTATACTTTGTCAACCACCAACCCGGAAAAGAAAAGTCTGCCCGTTTGCAAACACATAAGGCCTGGTAGAAATTCCAGGCAGCAAGAGGGGTCATTAAAAAGGGCAAAGAAATAAGGGGACAGGTTCAGATTGTCGTGTGATAGGGGCCTGGCTTAAACATTTAATTACCGAAATTTGCAAAAAATAGTCATACACAGTTTACTATGCACTACGTGTAAGGGCGCTAATGGCGCACCCCACTATCTTTGCATGTATAGTGAGACTCTAGCAAGTGTAAGGCAAGGCATCTTAATGAACATCGACCATTATAAAATTACAAATCTAATTGGGTTAAATCATAATAAATAGAGATTGGGAGAGTGCCAGTTCTACAGCCTTTAAAGGGTCACACAGGTTAGAGTTTTAAAAAATATTTGTAACCACAGTATGGGACCGGCCCTATCAAAGATTAGTTGTCTGGTCTCACAATAGCCAGCAACATCAGATGTTCTAACTGAAGGGACCCAGTATGAAGCTCACATCTGATTGGCTGCTGCAAATGAATTGCATGGGCAACCTTTTTCACCTATCTGCATTCAACGAACCTTGCAGGTATTGCTGGGTGCACTCATGCCCGTGGCCCAATACAGGCAAAGGCATCTGGAATGGGAGCTGTCAGTTGTCCAAACCCAGGCTGTGGCCTATTACTGTGTGTGTGGTGGGAGCCTCCGTGGTTTACAGGAATGCAAAAGAGACCTCAGAGGGATGGAATGAGAAGTTTGAGGCAGTGGGAGATCCTTTCTCATGATCCTAGCCATGGCTGGGTATTATTACACTGGGGTTTAGACTTATTTTTAATAATTTTAGCTTGGGATTTTTCTGTATGGTCTGGAATTCATCAGAAATTTGAAGGGGGAGAGAGAGAAGGTTATGGGACAACGGATCCATTGTATCACAGCATAGAGTCTATATTATTAGGCCGACATTTTCAGATCCTGATCCAAAACTGATGGTGGACTACAAAAATCCAGCAATCCAACTGCAGTTTAGGAGTTGGACTTAAAAAGAGACCAGCAAAAAACAAAGCAATGAGTGCAGTCTAAAGCGAACCGGGGGTGCAGGGAACCTCAAGGTTCCTCCCTGGGAACATCAAAGTCCAAAGAAAAAAAAGTACCAAACGAGGGTGCACTCCAAGTATAAAGTGACCGATGTGTAGTCACAAATAAATAATCCATTTAACTTGGAGTTGTGACCATCGTTTGTACTGTTTCTTTAAAAAGAGACAAAGATTACAGATTTAAAGTTCATTGTTCAGTCACTTCTTTATATGAAGCAATTATAACAGGTGATTTCACCCCTAAAACAAAAACTACAATAGTAGAAATCTGACAGTTTCCTATGGCTAACCTGCAGGGGAAATGTTCTTCTCCCTCTTCCCTCCGCCTCCTCTCCCAAGCATCCAACAGACAGTCTTTTACAGCTCACAGGAATATATCAGTCATTGGGTGTGTGTCACAGGTTACATCCATGGTTGACAGCTGCTAACTGAGCCGGAAAGAGAGGTAAAGAAATAAGTCAGAATTTTCAGGTAGACTTACATTCTCAGATTTTAATTATGGCAGTTTTGGGGTTTGGTGGGTGATTGATCTATTCCACAATTTTTGGTTGAAATTTTAAGCTACATGTGTCATAAATAATTTAAGTGAAACTCTTCCTTTAATGTACTGATTGAAGACCTGGAGGTTTCAAGAACCTATGTCTTACCTTTCCTGTTCTTCAAACTCAGAGCCCAAGGAAGAAGATTAGAAGAAACTTACTTTCACCACATCCACCGCAGAAAACGGACAGGTTCAGACCTCTTCCTGGTTTCTAATTAACTAAGCACGCATGCGGAATAATGTACTCTATAGATGTTAGAACAGAAAGCAGTATCTGGAATTTTCACTGCAGCTACGTGGAGCGCGCAAAGGTCACGTTCTGAGATACTGATTGAAGAACGGAAGTAAGGCCAATTTTTCTAGGGAAACCAACGGAACTCTTATTATTCATCGAGTCAACAGGAAAGCAATGCTTTCTCGAAACTAAATTAAATGTAAATTAAGCAAATTCAACCAGCAATAGTCCAACTTTCTTCACAACACCCTGCAACCATTTATACCAGGTATACTTTTCATGAATACTGTAACCAATCATATCTTCGGGGGCCCAGGGAACCATTTAAAGCGTGTGGATCCTGGCAAAGGCAGAATACAAAGCATTTGTAAGGTGTTTGCTTCTGTGGGCAAGCCAACAATATAAATTGCCAGTGGCTTACATCCGAACTTGTTCATCTAGACGGCCCCTGCTGCAGTCCAATAACTTGGTAAATGAACCAAGCCAGTTCCACTGCAGACACAGTATGAAAACAGTGGCTGATGGTGCCATTTTTTTAAGACACGTGGGTTGGAACAAAGCAATTCCTGGAAAAATTAGGGGGAGGCAGCAGTACCCACTACAGTTATTTTATTATTTAATAGGCTGCCTGGAGGATTTCACCTGGCAGATAAACGACTTAGGTGGCAAGCCCAGCCAATCGCTCTCCATTACTGGCAGCCTCCTGGCTTGTTCATACAGCGATCATTCCATGGACTAGTGGGGGGGGAGGGAACCGATTTCATGGACCTTTAACTGTAGTTTTAAAATTAGGTTCGGGCAACATTACCGACTGGTTTCAAAAGGATTATCTTCCTGTCAAAGGGATTTGGATTCCAAGACCAATTATGCAGGGAAGGGGTCAGTTCCTATGTACACACACGTAATCTGTATCACACACAATACACTGTGTGCAGTCAATGCTAAAATCAGAAGTCAAGTAGAATAGAGTTCCTAAGGGGCCCATAGCTCCAGGGGCCAGAGGGCGATCAGAATTCATGATTCCTGGGCTATGTCATGACTTCATGAACCCCAGCGATTTGCGCCAGCCGCATTACAGTCGTATTTTGGACCGTGGGTCTCCTGCTCCCTTTTTTTCACTTTTTCACTTCGGCTATTACTTTATCCCTATGTATTTAAAGGAGAATTGAAAGTTTTTAGAAGTTACACTCTGGGTGATGGGACCCGGCGGTCCCCAGGGTGGGAGGGAGCGAGTTATTGTTGCTACGTGTGAACTGTGACTCGGAAAGGTGTGTTTTCTTTTGTAAATCGGCAGCTGTAATTGTCGCACTATCAATCGGCCATCCCCATTGTGAACGAGCTGAAGGCTGTGCGGACAGCTTCCTCCTAGTCGTAATACAAACTACACCTTGTCCCGGGGCCCTGGCCAAGTGCCTTACTGACATATTGTTATCAGACACAAAAAGAAGCACTAAAAGAGGCAGCCATGGCCGTGGGTTAGAAGGGATGGGGAGAGTCAGCAGTGACAGTAGCAAAGGCCCTAGGTTGTTACCTACCAAAAAGAGGCCTCTGCGCTGGGTTTGTAGTCGCTGTCACTGTTGTGTGGCGTGTGCGATAAAACAGGGTGACGCTCATTTGTTGATGTTAATTGTGTAATGACGCCTTTGCCTGCTGCCTGGGAATGGCCAGTACCAATATGAACAGGTTATATTTAAAGACCCCCGAGAATATAACCTGTGAGTTGCTTAGTGGTTATTTTTTAACATCTTCCAAACTATCAAATTTGTCTCTGGTTTATCCTCGGACAAATAAATGGCTTGGCCAGGTTTGATATGAGGTTCTTACTAAGGATAATAGACAGGTGGTAGTAGGGTTCTGGGCAGCAGTAGGGAGCATTTTACCGTATATACGATATTTAAACCGACCCGAGTATAAAACCGAGGACCCAATTTCAGCTAAAAAAATCCTAATCTAAAAGTTTTATGCTTGTGAAGGTCTCATTTCCTCCAGGTCATGGTATATCTGTTGTTTCAATTAGATCAACTGGACTGGAAATGTAGTTCTTGAAAGACGTGTCGCTAGTCATCCGACTGCTTTATCAATTCAGAATACCGAAGGACTTGTACAAGAATTGGGCAATTATGTACCCTGGAAAATTCCCCCAATTAGGCATTCACAGCAGGGTTAAGGGCAGTGTGATAGATAGTGGCTAAGTGGTGTTATAGGATACGCCAGAGTAAGGTGTTAAAACCGCATGTGGTACATGGCAGGACAGTTGGGTGTCGACCCCCCAACTCTATTTAGGCTTGGTTTCTTTATTTCACATAATGGCCTCCGTAACACCTCTCTGAACCAGTCAACGTTCTTCGCCAGTATGTTAACATACAATCTCAAAGGTATGTCCTTTAGCCTTAAGATGCAGATACACGGCTGAGTCCTGACCCGGGAATGGGCTCTTCTGTGCTGGGCCATACGTTGATGCAGGTGCTGTTTGGTCTCCCCCAACTACAAATCGAGAGTAAAGAAAGTAAACATCTCAAGAGGAGCCCTTTAAAACTTGTGGGATATCCAGGACTGGGCCTTTGTCAAAAAAGGAAGTACAAGGAGAAAGAAAAAGACACGAATACAACCGTGAAGGGGAAGAAAAGCAAGGGACAGGAGGAAAAAACATGGTCATCCATACGTCGCAGGGGTCTCCGAGAAAATTAGAAGAATTTTCAGTAAAAAAACATCGTATCCTGTCTGCTTTAAACCGCCCCGGAACAACACACTGCGGCAGCAATTGGTACATCCGGAAAGACCCCCCAATACCCAAACAAAAAGAAAGCGGACACATATATGCAGTGCGTGGCTGCAGTGAAGAACGAATGCTCTGATTTGTATGGGAGGGAGACCAAACAGCAACTGCATCACGTATGGCCCAGCACAGAAGCGCCAATTCCTCGGGTTCAAGGACTCAGCCGTGATATCTGCATCTTAAGGATAAAGGAAATACCTTTGAAGATTGTAATGTTAACATACTGGCGAAGGAACGTGACTGTTCAAGAAGGTGTTGTTAAGGAGGCATTTAGTGAAAATAAAGAAACCAAGCCTCAATAGAGGTGGGGGGGTGGTTCGACAACAACTGTCTGCCGTTACAATGCTGTTTTAAACACGTACTCGGGCGTGCCTTATAAACACCTCTTAGCCACTATCTAATCACACCCTTAACACCGGCTGTGTGATATGCTAATTGGGATTTTCCAGGGTACATAAGTGCCACGATTTCTTGTACAGTCATTCTGAATTGAGGAAGCCAGTGAACTAGCGAAACGTCTCAAGAACTACATTTCAAGTCCAGTTGATCTAATTGAATACAACCAGATACAACCTCCAATACTATGTACTATGAACTGTATACAGACATTATGGGTAGGGGTATAAAGGTAGGA
>JAACNH010000214.1:76284-165025 GCA_019447015.1 Hymenochirus boettgeri
CATCTAGTCCAACCTTTATATCCTACCCATACTGACTGTCTTACAGTTACATAGTAACATAGTATTGGAGGTTGTATAGAGGCATACGACCATCTAATCCAACCTTTATACATAGAAACTCCAATACTATGTTACTATGTAACTGTTATACAGCCATTATGGGTAGTGTATAAAGGTTGGATTAGATGGTCGTATGCCTCTATACAACCTCCAATACTATGTTACTATGTAACTGTAAGACAGTCAGTATGGGTAGGAAATAAAAGGTTGGACTAGATGAACGTATGTCTTTATTTAACCTCCAATACTAGTATTGGAGGTTATATAAAGACATATACGTCCATCTAGTCCAACCTTTATACCCTACCCATAATGTCTGTCTAACAGTTACATAGTGACATAGTATTGGAGGTTGTATAAAGACATACGTCCATCTAGTCCAACCTTTATACCCTATACATAAGGTCTAACAGTTACTGTACATAGTAACATAGTATTGGTGGTTGTATAAAGACATACATCCATGTAGTCCAACCTTTATACCCTACCCATAATGTCTGTATAACAGTTACATAGTAACATAGTATTGGTGGTTGTATAAAGACATACATCCATCTAGTCCAACCTTTATATCCTAACTATTATGTCTGTAGAACAGTTACATATATAATATGTATTTTTTTTATACCCTACGGATAATGTCTGTCCAACAGTTACATAGTAACATATAATTGGAGGTTGTATAAAGACATACGACCATCTAGTCCAGTCTTTATACCCTACCCATAATGTCTGTCTAACAGTTACATACTAACATAGTATTGGAGGTTGTATAAAGGCATATGTCCATCTAGTCCAACCTTTGTACCCTACCCATAATGTTTGTATAACAGTTACATAGTAACATAGGATTGGAGTTTGTATAAAGACATACATCCATCTAGTCAAACCTTTATACCCTACCCAAAATGTCTGTATAACAGTTACATATATAATATGTACATTTTTATACCCTATCCTCAATGTCTGTTCAACAGTTACATAGTAACGTAATATTAGAGGTTGTATAAAGACATACGACCATCTAGTCCAACCTTTATATCCTACCCATAATGGCTGTATAACAGTTACATAGTAACATAGTATTGGAGTTTCTATAAAGACATACACCTATCTAGTCCAAACGTTATACCCTACCCATAATGTCTTTATAACTGTTACATAGTAACATAGTTTTGGAGGTTGTATAAAGATATACGACCATCTAGTCCAGTCTTTATACCCTACCCATAATGTCTGTTTAACAGTTACATAGTAACATAGTGTAAGAATAATATATCCTACACTGGTCCAACCATTATTTGATGCCTAGTCCAACCTTTATATCCTAACTATTATGTCTGTAGAACAGTTACATATATAATATGTATTTTTTTTATACCCTACGGATAATGTCTGTCCAACCTTTATATCCTACCCATAATGGCTGTATAACAGTTACATAGTAACATAGTATTGGAGTTTCTATAAAGACATACACCTATCTAGTCCAAACGTTATACCCTACCCATAATGTCTTTATAACTGTTACATAGTAACATAGTTTTGAAAGTTGTATAAAGATATACGACCATCTAGTCCAGTCTTTATACCCTACCCATAATGTCTGTTTAACAGCCATCTAGTCCAGTCTTTATACCCTACCCATAATGTCTGTTTAACAGTTACATAATAACATAGTATTGAAGATTGTATAGAGGCATACGACCATCTAATCCAACCTTTATACCCTACCCATAATGTCAGTATAACAGTTACATAGTAACATAGTATCGGAGGTTGTATAGATGCATGTGACCATCTAGTCCAACCTTTATACTCTACCCATAATGTCTGTCCAACAGTTACATAGTATTGGAGGTTGTATAAAGACATACGTCCATCTAGTCCAACCGTTATACCCTACACATAATGTCTGTATAACAGTTACATAGTAACATAGTTTTGGAGGTTGTATAAAGGCATACGTCCATCTAGTCCAAACTTTATACTAAAACAGGGGTAGGGTATAACAATCTTCAGATCCTCCCATCTACCCGCGATTCTTCCCCCTCCTAGCGCTGAGTACAAGAGATAGCACTTTAAACCAATTTAAAAGGACCTAATTGTCCCCCAGAAATCGCCCCCTTTTGCCTAACTTTGTATCAATTTTCCTTCTGTTCCTTTTTCCGTTTTCTTCCTTTTCTTCCGGACGGTTGCCATTTTATTGTTAAAGTTTGAAACTTTTTTTTTTTTGACGGGCAGTGTTTTTTTAAAGATTTTTCCGATTCGTAAGTTGTTCGATTATTTCAAAGGTTCTTCAGTTGCCGACTTATTTTCCTCAAGGTGAAACGAACTGTGTTAACGTTCGGTCGCGATCCCTCGCAAACAAACTCCAGAATACCCAGAAAATAATTTCCATTGGTAATTTATATTCTTTAAGATTCATTTTACTGTTTCTGTGTTTTGTAGTAGTAGGTTGTAGTAACGTATACTGTTTCTAGGAAAGAAAGAAGAACGTTGGGGACTGTGTGTAGCTCTGATCTTGTTTTAAAACTTCTTCTTCTCTTAAAGATTTTATATGTCATCTTTTAAACTAGTCTGTAGGTGTTGTACCCAGTAGGTCTGAGAACACCTAGTTGTCTAACAAATACATTCCAACAACAGGAAGTCCTTTCAAAGTTCTCTTGTAGTCCTTTTTGGGGCAACTCAACAGAGGAACTGAAAAAGTCCCACCCACAAGTTATAAAAATAAGGTAAACGTAGAGTTTTTCGTGATTATATTTCTGGAATGGAAGCAATATTAAGGAGACAGGCAAGCGAGAAAGGCCGAGCAGCAGATCATTGTCATCTTACTAAACGAAGAAAAAAATTGGATTTGACTATGGTAGTGTAGCAATACCCAGCGAATCACAGACTTAAAGTGTGTTGCTGGGGGAATATTTCTTTTTTTTTTCTTTTTTTCTTCTTTATTGGAGGACACTTGAGAAGGAAGAGATATTTGTCATCTTTCACACAACGTTTTAAAAATAAACGTTCAATTTGGATATTCTGTTCCAATATGAGGAACTGAAGAGGCCAATTCAACTTATGCTCTATCAATACTCAAAAAAGGAACATGATCCTGGAAAAAAACCCAAACTGCAATTATCAATAAGTTTATAGCAATGTAAGATTTTGCATATTCTGTGGCATTTAAATGTCCCAAGTCTTATCTTTGGCTAAAATAATGACTTCCTTAGGGACTTTAAACTGAAATTGGGATTAATGTCCCTAGGAGGCATTTTTACCTCTCATTTTTTTTTCAGCGTCCTGAGCAAATCGGCTCCTCTGAAAATGATGCAAAAAGTTCCTCCTGCACTTTGAAACAGTTCTTCCGATTGTTTTGTCTGGAAGCGAAAAATCTGGGAGAGACAGACCAGAAGATTTGGGTTTCGTGACCTCAGTTCACGGGAATTCTGAATAGCTAACCACTGCCACCAATGGAAGGTCCAGCTATTGTTTGCTCAGGAACATTTACTGAGATGTAGGGGCCATGTTTGAGAAGATGTAGGCATTTGCTGATTTTGCGGAGTAGCCAAAGGATGGCTATGTAAACAATGTGAATGCTTGGAAGAATTCCCAATGACAGTAAATTGGAATGAACTTTCTACTACAATGTGAAGTCAAACACTATAAAACACCTTCACATGTAAGCGACATGCACCCATCCTCCCTTCGACTCTGACTTTCCTTAGTGATTGATCTAGAGATTATAGAGGAGGAAAGTTGATTAAACTCAAACTCCACAAAGACCCACGCGCAAGGAGGTCCCCTTGGGAGGAGGGTTAACTTGTTGAAAAGACAATCATATGAAGTCAACTTGGTAGTTACAAAACTTTCAGAAGCAGCACATAGTTAACAGTATTAATACTTACAAGAAAAAGTCAAGGACAGTTCGTGCGACTTTGATGTTAATGAAGGGTCACATATTGTCTCCGAACGTGTGCTTGGCAATCTTCCTTTTTGCGGAGGCCTAAACCACGTGACATTTCATCTTCAATTCAAACCGAAGCACTACCGCAATGAAATGCATAATTAAAATTCTAATTGTGCTCAGCGCTGTGGATGATGTTGACAGAACTCCACTTCAATGTCTAATCTTGATGCAATTTTAACTGTTTCTCTCCGCACGAATGAACCTTTATTGATTGAGTTTCACGAAAGGGAGAAGAACGAGGGAAAAAAATTTTTTTGATGGATTGATTTATCAGCAATTGCATTAGACAACAATGGGCTTTGGGTACGATGAAAAAATTATGGAGAAAAATAGACGGACCTTCAGGATATTCACTCTAAAAACTTTCATTCTTAAAGATTCCTCCTTTCTCGGGGCCTCGTTTGAAGCGCATTTCTAAAAATCCTGACACCAACTGTCGTATCACATGTAAATGAGACCCTAGTGGAAAGTCAGTCTTGAATTGGTGGAACCCAGTTGTCAGTATTATTTTGAATGGTGAAATCAAGACAATTTTTTTTTTTACACGCTGGACAAAATTAAGGAGAAAATCTCCATATTGTTTGACATTGCTGAGGTCAAAGAGAAATAATCTTGGCTGTGAATTATTAGCTTGTCTTCTAGTTTTTCAGGGGTTTCTGTACTCAGAACACTTGAATATTGTCCGGATGCATTGTTTGCTTTTTTTAAATTGTGAAGACCCAAAATAAGAGAATTTGACAGAGCGAAAGTAAAACATAGAGGGAAATTAGGTTTATATGAAATGGTAGAGTAAGTATCCGCCGGAGGAGAAGTTGTATGGAAAGTAATACACTCTAAAAGGCACTTGTAAAAATTATAAATGCCCCTCAACTATGCCAAGCTACTGATGTATTCCACTAGGGTGCCGCTATAATTATAAAGATTGATATTGGATGGTCTTCATTTAATAAAATAACTCTAGAGATAATGTTACAAAACACTATATTACAAGCAGTTTAGGTAGGACCATGTATGGTTGAGGCTAAGCAATAAGGGAATTATATGGGACTGTGTTTTCACTCTTAAAGCATACCCTTCCAACTATCAGCAATAAGCCAAACGGGAAAGGGTCTACCGATTATGTACTGGCTCTTCCCCCAGAACAAAACAGTCACACCCCTGGAATGCCCCCAAAATCATGGTCAACATCATCAAAAAATAGTACGCTCCAACCCATACAAGGGAAACTGTAAAAGTTAGGGGCAGGGTATGGTTAAAGGATTAAATCAAAAACTTCAGTATCTCATCTGTTGGCAGACACAGGGTACCAGGAAAAAGGACAGATGCTACCTTAGTTATTGACCCCAAAATAATGAAGGTTTTATACTCTTTTACGGTACATTACATGAGGTGTCTGACAAAAACCTGAGAACTTCAGTTTGCAATCTAATATAGGTCACAAAAAATGAATGGTCAATGCCAGGGAACATTGTGGGAATTTCGATATCAGGGCAATGTATGACTAGAGGACGAGGGGAACGGCTCGACTAACTGGGTTGGATAAATTTTTCATATAATAATATATAGACTGTTTATTAGCAAAATGATTACGAAGAATATGACACTTAAGAATATTCACCCAAGGTCCCATAACTAGATGATAGAGTGTTTGAAAAACTTCCTGCAATAGAACTTATAGAATTGGGAGCCTTCTGGGTAATTGTCACCAGTCCAATGGTAATCTTTATCTATTAGGCATATAAGATCGTATTCTATACTGTTGTTTAGCAAAAGGAAGCATTTTGCCACCTACACTAATAATTAACGTGATGTAAAAATATAGATGTTGTTATTCAATAACATTGAATGAAATTGAATGGAAAGCATTTTTTTCATATTTTAAACATCACCCAGCTTTTTTACATATACTGCAAATAGCATGAATGGGGACTTTGACTCTTCTCGGCCGTTAAAACAATAAGCCATCCTATTTCAAGCAGCAACGTTGTTTGTAAAAATTATGAGTGAGGGAGTTGGATTGGAAATACAGCACAATGAGAATTAGATTATTGCAATTGAACACGGCCAGAGAGAGATGGAAAAAACCATACTCACAATGTTCTGATTTACAATGATAACAAAGCCTTAGAGCCAACAAAAAACAGCAAAATAAAACACCCCTAAACTTTTTCATAGGAATAAAAAAAAAAAGTCAAAGTAATTAAATAAAATGGGAATAGCTTCTACAGGCCAAGAGAGTGGGCTGTGGCAAGAGCCCAATGAGTGATTTGGCCAGTGATGTGAAATGTTAATCTTAAGGTGAATTCTATGCGGGCCCAGGACTTAAGGATATTTCTTGCCCGAAAACAGGATCTTCGAGAAGATATTAACCAGCACGGAGCCAATTTGACTTCAGCTTTCATCATAAAAAACATAAGGGATATTTTACTAAGGCAAAATAATTGTTTGTAAATTTATTAAAAGAAACGGATTTATTAAAGATCGGACGCAAAGAGAACCCTGTCAGGAAAAGGTGGCTTTTCCTCCTTCAAAAATGGCAGTTTTTCCATATTTATTAAGTGTTAAAAGTAATGTCCTTACCATACTCCCTGTAAGCTGCCATCGTCAGTGTCAAGGTTGCTGGGAGTAGGAAACAATTGTAACGTAACATAATTTGTACTTTTTACAAGAGAATTTTCATTTTAATGGGCTCGTAGTAAAACAAGGATTTCGATTTATAAAAACTGTGTTTTCATGTACTTTCATGTACTTCAGTGTTGCTATGGAGCTTCCCCGTTTAAATACTATGACAATGAGTTGGCATAAAGGGTTAGCAGGGGGAAATTGAGCGGGGGTCAGCGACATTCAAAATTCTATTGTGTCACTACAATTAGCACAAAAAAAAATGTTCCTTAAAGAAAAGAAGGCACAGGAGATTGCAACTTGAGGAGTGTAAAAACGTAGAAAGTTGATTGCTTCCTACTGCATCTTCTTAATAATTGAGTATATTAATTCTAAATAACCACCCACTGATACCATAATAGTGCACAAGATATAAAACCTGTTACCTGAATCACCCCCGGACCAGATAAGCTTCGAAGCGGGTTAAAGTCAACATTCACATTCACCGATGGTTAGTGTGTAATTTAACATTGGGGAATTTTGGGGGGTGGTTGCATGAGTTCACAAGCGGACACTTACGCTGCAACAAGCTATTAACCGGGGCTGAAGTATCATTCGCTAACCCTCAGATGATCTTTCACTTTCGGTAAACCATCAAATGTACGGATCATTTCGCTAACCCTTAGATGTATCATTCGCTAACCCTCCAATGTAGACTTCCAATTTTCGGTAAGGCCTCGAAAGTATTGTTAGCTTCGGTAACCCTGAATGTATTTATAGTGGTGGGGTGACTTGTTAAATCTCGTATGATTGTATTTTTTATTAGGGAGTTTTATAAACATCTTTTCACTAGCGTCTGTATGTGATTAAGCTTTCTCACCTGTTGAACAGGTAGCGTGGGTTATATGTACCAATTCATATTAAACTTTAATGAACAGTTTTTGCGTGGAATTGTGTTATTTGTAAAAAGAACATATGTCATTTTAAAAAGGAGATTTTATGAGAGGAAAATCTGCAAAGATCAAACTGATGGTTCAACTCCGGAACATGAGCCATAGTAACACAGTTACATGTAACATGTTTTAGAGGTTGGTCTAACGACATACATCCAGTCTAGTCCCAACCTTTATACCCTACCCATAATGTCTGTATACAGTAATAGTAACATAGTATGAGGTTGATATAAAGACATAATCCATTAGTCCAACTTTATACCCTACCCATGAATGTCTGTATAACGTAACATAGTATTGAGTTTGTCTAAAGACATAAGTCCATCTGTCCAACCCTTTATACCTACCCATAATGTATGTTATAACAGGTACATAGTAACATAGTATTGGAGGTTGTATAAAGACAACGTCCCATCTAGTCAACCTTTATACCCTACCCATAATGTCTGTATAACAGGGAAATAGTAACATCAGATTGGAGGTTGTATAAGACAACGCCATCTAGTCCAACCTTTATACACCTATCCATAATATCTGTCTAAACAAGTACATAGTAAATAGTATTGGAGGTTGTATAAAGGACTTACATCAATCGAGTCCAACCTTATACCCTACCCATAATGTCGGTATACAGTTACATGGTAAAATAGTATTGGCCAGGTGGTATAAAGACATCATGTCCATCTAGTCAGCCTTATACCCTACCATATTTGTCGGTATAACAGTTACATAGTACATAGTATTGGAGGTTGTATTTATTAAAGGACATTCCATCTGTCTAGTCCAGCCTTTATACCCTACCCATAATGTCTGTAAACCCAGTAACATAGAAACATAGTATTGGAGTTGTAAAAAGATATACGTCCATCTAGTCAGCCTTTATCCCTACCCATACTGTCTGTAAACAGTTAATAGTAACATAGTATTGGAGGTTGTTGTATAAAAGACAATGTCAATTAGTCCAGCCTTATACCCTACCAATATTGTCTGTATAACAGTTACCATAGAAACATAGTATTGGAGGTTGTATAAAGGGACAACGTCCCATTCTAGTCCAACCTTTTACCCTACCCATAATGTCTGTATAACAGTTACATAGTAACAAGTTATGGACGGGTAATAAAGACATACGTCATCTAGTCCACCTTTTATACCCTACACATAATGTCTGTATAAAGTTACAGAAGCATAGTTTTGAGGTTGTGTATAAAGACATAATCCATCTAGTCCATTTTGATTAACCTTACCCATAATGTCTGTATAACAGGGACATTAGTCAACATAGTATTGGAGGTTGTGTAAAGACAGTACATCTGTCTGTCCAGCCTTATACCCCCTACCCATAATGTCTGTTATAACAGTACATAGTAACACTCGATTGGAGGTTGTATAAAGAAATACGTCCATTCTAGTCAAGCCTTTATCCCCTACCAAATGTCTGTTTAACCGTATACATAGTAACATAGTATGGGGATTGTTATAAAGACATACATCCAATCTAGTCCACCTTTAACCCTACCCATAATGTCTGTCTTAACAGTAACATAGAAAATAGTATTGGGGATTGTATACAGACCAGTTACACTCCATCTTAGTCCAACATTTTTATACACTACCCAAAACTAGAGATGGACTCCAACTGAGTTCGAAGCTGAACTTATCAAGCTCAAAGACCTTGGACTTTTTCAAAAATATCCCCACCGGAGTTCTCGACTTATCGAAACTTTAATACTTATTGAATTTGGAATTCGAACACTCTCACAATATTTATGGGATAATTATCAAATGTTCGAAACGTTATGGGATAATTGCGAAAATTTAAACGTGGGAGCTCGAAAGTAACCGGCCTGATGAAATGAAAATAAAATAGATTTTTTAAAAGTTCTGGATACTCATGACATGTCCCCCAGACCATTTCCCAGGTCCCAGATCCATTTACATTGGATTCCATTAGAACTTTTTCCAACTATTTGACTCCCCATTGACTTTAATGGGTCATTTCCTAACTTCCATATAGTTCAAAAAACGGACGAACTTTCGAGAAGTTTGGCCATCTCACCATAAAGTCTGTCTAACAGTTACCTAGTAAACTAGTATTGGAGTTGTATAAAAGACTAAGTCCATCTAGTCCAACTTTATACCATTACCCATAATGCAATGTCTAACAGTTACACAGTAATACATAGTATTGGAGGTTGTATAAAGGACATCTTCATCTGTTAACCTTTATAGCCCTATCCATTAAAGTCTGTCTAACAGTTACATAGTAAACATAGTATGGAGTTGTATAAAGACATACATCATCTAGTCAAACCTTTATACCCTATCCACAATGGTCTGATAAGTTCATAGCTAAAAACATAGTATTATTGGAGATGTATAAAGACATACGGCCATCTAGTCCAACCTTTAGACCCGACCCAGTAATGTCGGATAACAGTTACATAGTAACATAGATTGGAGGTTGTTATAAAGAATGACGTCCATCTAGTCCAACCTTTAGTCCCTACCATAAGTTTGGTCTAAAAGGTAAACGTAACACAGTATGGAGGTTGAATTAAAGAATGTAGTTAAGGGGGAACTGGGGTCCCAATAAATTGATTTTTTTTATGAAAAAGGAAGGTTCCTACCTTTAAAATGAGCAGACGCCAAACCACCTTTCTACGTTGGCCACCGCCCCAAGATATGACGAAATAATTGATCAGAAAGTTACTATGGGGGTGGGGGGTTCTGAAGTGGGTCCACCAATACTAGTTCTTCCTTCCACTCTGTGGTTAGCCACATGTTCAGTGCAGACGAAACTCGGAAGAAGAGATCCGAGTTAGAGTGACTAAAGGAGGGTGTGGGACGGGGCCAAGGGTTTTCAAGAAGACGCAAGGGAAGGGCCCTAGGGGCCCCAAAGGAGGAAGGGGAAACAAAGGAAGAGGGATTATCAATGTTTTCAGGAGGAAGTGCAGGGGGATTCGTGATGCAGCTACCGATAACACTTATTCTTTTTTTTTTTATATAGTTTTAAGCTGCTTAGTTGTAGGGCTTTGCTACAGTGCTAGCTATATGACTTTGTAAAGGTCTATTCTTATGTAGAATGCGACTGGAACACTGATTTTTCATCATTCCTGCTAGACTCCTAACAGCAGTTGAACATCACAGTGAGTGATACAAAATAAATATCGAAAAAAAAAGCTTAACAAGAAACATGTCTATAAGGGCCTTGTATTTTTTTTAGCACAGCCTCCCATAAGGTTCCTGCCATTTCAGGTTAAAATGTAAAAGCTGAACGGCGGTGCACATCTCCCTCCCATTGCAGCACCAGATACTGCACGTTTCCCCTTCAACAAAAACAAATGTCCTAATTAGAGCAGGATCTGCACATGACACTTACGCAGAAAGAATCATGCAGCTGGGGTGAAGGGGCACAGAGGAGGAAGACGAGTGTCAGTCGCCCTGAGAAAAAAACCCAACCAAGATTCCTTAGATGGGGAGGCCATTATCAGGTAAGGCAGGGGAGGGTCTTTACTCTTACAGTTCCATTCCTACAACTAAAGCATCCGTACGCTATGGGACAATATTTGTAACTGTTCATGTATGTGATTTTAGAACCAGTAACCCCGATTCTTCTAAAGAATCGCAACCAAAAACGGGCAACCGTTGAAGAGGGGTGACCAAAATAGAAGCTGAAAACCCAAGCCATAAAAGTTTCTTGGGGTTTACTTTGGTAAGGAGAGCAACCCTGTGCTATATCAACTCCAGCCAGTAAGATGGGAGCTGTATAGAAGGTATTTGGAAACATTTGAGAATTTTATTGATTCTTTCAAGGGTCTCAGCAAACCTTTAAACAAAAATGTTTTATATTCAACAAAAATTCTCTAAATTTGATTCACAGTCATGGTTTGATGGATTCGATATTGATCGCTTCTGGTGATTGAATGCCGGAAAAAAAAAGGAATTTGATTGTAAATGTATGATGATCAAAAGAAATATAAAAATGAACTGCTGCCATATGTATTTGTCGGCACCTCTACCAGCCGGCATGTCTTGTTTTAAATGGTACTTTGTTAGAAGAAGGACACAATGGACCAATGACATCCAAGACACCTACAGACACGTTGGGGGTGAGGGGCATCCATTACTACTGAACAAAAGCAATGTTTTTGGGGTTGATTATTTGCACAAGATACGTAAAAGCAAAATAACCCAATTATTGTTAGTTGTAAAACAAAAAAAGATTCACTATTACTGTTATTCATAAACACACGGTTAGTTCTGGATTAGTTGTTAGGTAGGGTAATGATTGAGGGTATAAAGGTTAGGACTAGATGGAGTTTATTTATTCAACTCCAACTATGTTACTATGTAAATGTTATACAGACATTATGGGTAGGGTATAACGGTTGGACTAGATGGACGTATGTTTTATATAACTCCAATACTACATTACTATGTAACTGTATACAGGCCTTATGGGTAGGGTATACGGTTGGGACTAGATTGGAAGTATGTCTTTATCCAACTCCAATACTGTGTTACTGTGGAACTGTATACAGACATTAGGGGCTAGGGTATAAAGGTGGAATAGATGGACCGTATGTCTTTATTACAACTCCAATACTAGTTACTATGCTAATGTTACTACAGACATTATGGGTAGGGTTAAAAGTGGACTAGATGGATGTATGGTCTTTATTCAACCTCAATCCATGTTACTAGTAACTGTTATACGAGACATTATGGGTAGGGTAAAAGGTTGGGACTAGATGGACGTATGTTATACAACCTCCAATACTATGTTACTATGTAACTGGTATAAGACATTATGGGTAGGGGATATAAAGGTTGGACTAGATGGATGTATGTCTTATTCAACCTCCAATCCCTGTTACTATGTAACTGTTATACATAATATGGGAGACCACGGCTATACACAAGGTGGGATAGATGGATTGTATGTTTATTCAACTCAAATACCATGTGTTACGAGTAAACTGTTACAGACATTATGGGTTAGGGTATCAAGGTGTTGATCAGCATGGACGTATGTCTTCTAAACCTCCAATATATGTTACTATGAAACTGTTATACGGACCATTATGGGTAGAGTAGATAGAGTATAAAGTTGGATACGATGGACGGATGTCTAGACAACTCCAAATACTATGTTACTATGTAAACTGTTATACAAGACATTTATGGGTAGGGTATAAAGGTTTGGACTAGATGGATCTGTGTGTCTTTATACAACACCTTCCACGACTATGTTATATGTAACTGTTATACAGACATATGGGTAGGGTATAAAGGTGGACTTAGATGGACGTTAGTCTTATAAACGCCCAATACTATGTTACTGTAATGTTATACAGACATTATGGGTTGGGTATAAAGGTTGGACTAGGAGGAAGTATGTCTTTATAAACCTCCAATTACTATGTTACTAGTAACTGTATACAGACATTATGGGTAGGGTATAAAGGTTGGACTAGATGGACGTATGCTTTATACAACCTCAATACCTTGTACTATGTAACTGTTATACAGACCTTATGGGTAGGGTACTAAAAGGTTTATACCCTACCCATAATGTCTGTATAACAGTTACATATATAATACGTATTTTTTTTATACCCTACCCATAATGTCCGTATAACAGTTACATAGTAACATAGTATTGGAGGTTGTATAAAGACATACGTCCATCTAATCCAACCTTTATACCCTACCCATAATGTCTGTCTAACAATTACATACTAACATAGTATTGGAGGTTGTATAAAGACATACGTCCATTTAGTCCAACCGTTATACCCTACCCATAATGTCTGTATAACGGTTACATAGTAACATAGTTTTGGAGGTTGTATAAAGATATACGACCATCTAGTCCAGTCTTTATACCCTACCCATAAAAAACAGGGGTAGGGTATAACAATCTTCAGATCCTCCCATCTACCCGCGATTCTTCCCCCTCCTAGCGCTGAGTACAAGAGATAGCACTTTAAACCAATTTAAAAGGACCTAATTGTCCCCCAGAAATCGCCCCCTTTTGCCTAACTTTGTATCAATTTTCCTTCTGTTCCTTTTTCCGTTTTCTTCCTTTTCTTCCGGACGGTTGCCATTTTATTGTTAAAGTTTGAAACTTTTTTTTTTTTGACGGGCAGTGTTTTTTTAAAGATTTTTCCGATTCGTAAGTTGTTCGATTATTTCAAAGGTTCTTCAGTTGCCGACTTATTTTCCTCAAGGTGAAACGAACTGTGTTAACGTTCGGTCGCGATCCCTCGCAAACAAACTCCAGAATACCCAGAAAATAATTTCCATTGGTAATTTATATTCTTTAAGATTCATTTTACTGTTTCTGTGTTTTGTAGTAGTAGGTTGTAGTAACGTATACTGTTTCTAGGAAAGAAAGAAGAACGTTGGGGACTGTGTGTAGCTCTGATCTTGTTTTAAAACTTCTTCTTCTCTTAAAGATTTTATATGTCATCTTTTAAACTAGTCTGTAGGTGTTGTACCCAGTAGGTCTGAGAACACCTAGTTGTCTAACAAATACATTCCAACAACAGGAAGTCCTTTCAAAGTTCTCTTGTAGTCCTTTTTGGGGCAACTCAACAGAGGAACTGAAAAAGTCCCACCCACAAGTTATAAAAATAAGGTAAACGTAGAGTTTTTCGTGATTATATTTCTGGAATGGAAGCAATATTAAGGAGACAGGCAAGCGAGAAAGGCCGAGCAGCAGATCATTGTCATCTTACTAAACGAAGAAAAAAATTGGATTTGACTATGGTAGTGTAGCAATACCCAGCGAATCACAGACTTAAAGTGTGTTGCTGGGGGAATATTTCTTTTTTTTTTCTTTTTTTCTTCTTTATTGGAGGACACTTGAGAAGGAAGAGATATTTGTCATCTTTCACACAACGTTTTAAAAATAAACGTTCAATTTGGATATTCTGTTCCAATATGAGGAACTGAAGAGGCCAATTCAACTTATGCTCTATCAATACTCAAAAAAGGAACATGATCCTGGAAAAAAACCCAAACTGCAATTATCAATAAGTTTATAGCAATGTAAGATTTTGCATATTCTGTGGCATTTAAATGTCCCAAGTCTTATCTTTGGCTAAAATAATGACTTCCTTAGGGACTTTAAACTGAAATTGGGATTAATGTCCCTAGGAGGCATTTTTACCTCTCATTTTTTTTTCAGCGTCCTGAGCAAATCGGCTCCTCTGAAAATGATGCAAAAAGTTCCTCCTGCACTTTGAAACAGTTCTTCCGATTGTTTTGTCTGGAAGCGAAAAATCTGGGAGAGACAGACCAGAAGATTTGGGTTTCGTGACCTCAGTTCACGGGAATTCTGAATAGCTAACCACTGCCACCAATGGAAGGTCCAGCTATTGTTTGCTCAGGAACATTTACTGAGATGTAGGGGCCATGTTTGAGAAGATGTAGGCATTTGCTGATTTTGCGGAGTAGCCAAAGGATGGCTATGTAAACAATGTGAATGCTTGGAAGAATTCCCAATGACAGTAAATTGGAATGAACTTTCTACTACAATGTGAAGTCAAACACTATAAAACACCTTCACATGTAAGCGACATGCACCCATCCTCCCTTCGACTCTGACTTTCCTTAGTGATTGATCTAGAGATTATAGAGGAGGAAAGTTGATTAAACTCAAACTCCACAAAGACCCACGCGCAAGGAGGTCCCCTTGGGAGGAGGGTTAACTTGTTGAAAAGACAATCATATGAAGTCAACTTGGTAGTTACAAAACTTTCAGAAGCAGCACATAGTTAACAGTATTAATACTTACAAGAAAAAGTCAAGGACAGTTCGTGCGACTTTGATGTTAATGAAGGGTCACATATTGTCTCCGAACGTGTGCTTGGCAATCTTCCTTTTTGCGGAGGCCTAAACCACGTGACATTTCATCTTCAATTCAAACCGAAGCACTACCGCAATGAAATGCATAATTAAAATTCTAATTGTGCTCAGCGCTGTGGATGATGTTGACAGAACTCCACTTCAATGTCTAATCTTGATGCAATTTTAACTGTTTCTCTCCGCACGAATGAACCTTTATTGATTGAGTTTCACGAAAGGGAGAAGAACGAGGGAAAAAAATTTTTTTGATGGATTGATTTATCAGCAATTGCATTAGACAACAATGGGCTTTGGGTACGATGAAAAAATTATGGAGAAAAATAGACGGACCTTCAGGATATTCACTCTAAAAACTTTCATTCTTAAAGATTCCTCCTTTCTCGGGGCCTCGTTTGAAGCGCATTTCTAAAAATCCTGACACCAACTGTCGTATCACATGTAAATGAGACCCTAGTGGAAAGTCAGTCTTGAATTGGTGGAACCCAGTTGTCAGTATTATTTTGAATGGTGAAATCAAGACAATTTTTTTTTTTACACGCTGGACAAAATTAAGGAGAAAATCTCCATATTGTTTGACATTGCTGAGGTCAAAGAGAAATAATCTTGGCTGTGAATTATTAGCTTGTCTTCTAGTTTTTCAGGGGTTTCTGTACTCAGAACACTTGAATATTGTCCGGATGCATTGTTTGCTTTTTTTAAATTGTGAAGACCCAAAATAAGAGAATTTGACAGAGCGAAAGTAAAACATAGAGGGAAATTAGGTTTATATGAAATGGTAGAGTAAGTATCCGCCGGAGGAGAAGTTGTATGGAAAGTAATACACTCTAAAAGGCACTTGTAAAAATTATAAATGCCCCTCAACTATGCCAAGCTACTGATGTATTCCACTAGGGTGCCGCTATAATTATAAAGATTGATATTGGATGGTCTTCATTTAATAAAATAACTCTAGAGATAATGTTACAAAACACTATATTACAAGCAGTTTAGGTAGGACCATGTATGGTTGAGGCTAAGCAATAAGGGAATTATATGGGACTGTGTTTTCACTCTTAAAGCATACCCTTCCAACTATCAGCAATAAGCCAAACGGGAAAGGGTCTACCGATTATGTACTGGCTCTTCCCCCAGAACAAAACAGTCACACCCCTGGAATGCCCCCAAAATCATGGTCAACATCATCAAAAAATAGTACGCTCCAACCCATACAAGGGAAACTGTAAAAGTTAGGGGCAGGGTATGGTTAAAGGATTAAATCAAAAACTTCAGTATCTCATCTGTTGGCAGACACAGGGTACCAGGAAAAAGGACAGATGCTACCTTAGTTATTGACCCCAAAATAATGAAGGTTTTATACTCTTTTACGGTACATTACATGAGGTGTCTGACAAAAACCTGAGAACTTCAGTTTGCAATCTAATATAGGTCACAAAAAATGAATGGTCAATGCCAGGGAACATTGTGGGAATTTCGATATCAGGGCAATGTATGACTAGAGGACGAGGGGAACGGCTCGACTAACTGGGTTGGATAAATTTTTCATATAATAATATATAGACTGTTTATTAGCAAAATGATTACGAAGAATATGACACTTAAGAATATTCACCCAAGGTCCCATAACTAGATGATAGAGTGTTTGAAAAACTTCCTGCAATAGAACTTATAGAATTGGGAGCCTTCTGGGTAATTGTCACCAGTCCAATGGTAATCTTTATCTATTAGGCATATAAGATCGTATTCTATACTGTTGTTTAGCAAAAGGAAGCATTTTGCCACCTACACTAATAATTAACGTGATGTAAAAATATAGATGTTGTTATTCAATAACATTGAATGAAATTGAATGGAAAGCATTTTTTTCATATTTTAAACATCACCCAGCTTTTTTACATATACTGCAAATAGCATGAATGGGGACTTTGACTCTTCTCGGCCGTTAAAACAATAAGCCATCCTATTTCAAGCAGCAACGTTGTTTGTAAAAATTATGAGTGAGGGAGTTGGATTGGAAATACAGCACAATGAGAATTAGATTATTGCAATTGAACACGGCCAGAGAGAGATGGAAAAAACCATACTCACAATGTTCTGATTTACAATGATAACAAAGCCTTAGAGCCAACAAAAAACAGCAAAATAAAACACCCCTAAACTTTTTCATAGGAATAAAAAAAAAAAGTCAAAGTAATTAAATAAAATGGGAATAGCTTCTACAGGCCAAGAGAGTGGGCTGTGGCAAGAGCCCAATGAGTGATTTGGCCAGTGATGTGAAATGTTAATCTTAAGGTGAATTCTATGCGGGCCCAGGACTTAAGGATATTTCTTGCCCGAAAACAGGATCTTCGAGAAGATATTAACCAGCACGGAGCCAATTTGACTTCAGCTTTCATCATAAAAAACATAAGGGATATTTTACTAAGGCAAAATAATTGTTTGTAAATTTATTAAAAGAAACGGATTTATTAAAGATCGGACGCAAAGAGAACCCTGTCAGGAAAAGGTGGCTTTTCCTCCTTCAAAAATGGCAGTTTTTCCATATTTATTAAGTGTTAAAAGTAATGTCCTTACCATACTCCCTGTAAGCTGCCATCGTCAGTGTCAAGGTTGCTGGGAGTAGGAAACAATTGTAACGTAACATAATTTGTACTTTTTACAAGAGAATTTTCATTTTAATGGGCTCGTAGTAAAACAAGGATTTCGATTTATAAAAACTGTGTTTTCATGTACTTTCATGTACTTCAGTGTTGCTATGGAGCTTCCCCGTTTAAATACTATGACAATGAGTTGGCATAAAGGGTTAGCAGGGGGAAATTGAGCGGGGGTCAGCGACATTCAAAATTCTATTGTGTCACTACAATTAGCACAAAAAAAAATGTTCCTTAAAGAAAAGAAGGCACAGGAGATTGCAACTTGAGGAGTGTAAAAACGTAGAAAGTTGATTGCTTCCTACTGCATCTTCTTAATAATTGAGTATATTAATTCTAAATAACCACCCACTGATACCATAATAGTGCACAAGATATAAAACCTGTTACCTGAATCACCCCCGGACCAGATAAGCTTCGAAGCGGGTTAAAGTCAACATTCACATTCACCGATGGTTAGTGTGTAATTTAACATTGGGGAATTTTGGGGGGTGGTTGCATGAGTTCACAAGCGGACACTTACGCTGCAACAAGCTATTAACCGGGGCTGAAGTATCATTCGCTAACCCTCAGATGATCTTTCACTTTCGGTAAACCATCAAATGTACGGATCATTTCGCTAACCCTTAGATGTATCATTCGCTAACCCTCCAATGTAGACTTCCAATTTTCGGTAAGGCCTCGAAAGTATTGTTAGCTTCGGTAACCCTGAATGTATTTATAGTGGTGGGGTGACTTGTTAAATCTCGTATGATTGTATTTTTTATTAGGGAGTTTTATAAACATCTTTTCACTAGCGTCTGTATGTGATTAAGCTTTCTCACCTGTTGAACAGGTAGCGTGGGTTATATGTACCAATTCATATTAAACTTTAATGAACAGTTTTTGCGTGGAATTGTGTTATTTGTAAAAAGAACATATGTCATTTTAAAAAGGAGATTTTATGAGAGGAAAATCTGCAAAGATCAAACTGATGGTTCAACTCCGGAACATGAGCCATAGTAACACAGTTACATGTAACATGTTTTAGAGGTTGGTCTAACGACATACATCCAGTCTAGTCCCAACCTTTATACCCTACCCATAATGTCTGTATACAGTAATAGTAACATAGTATGAGGTTGATATAAAGACATAATCCATTAGTCCAACTTTATACCCTACCCATGAATGTCTGTATAACGTAACATAGTATTGAGTTTGTCTAAAGACATAAGTCCATCTGTCCAACCCTTTATACCTACCCATAATGTATGTTATAACAGGTACATAGTAACATAGTATTGGAGGTTGTATAAAGACAACGTCCCATCTAGTCAACCTTTATACCCTACCCATAATGTCTGTATAACAGGGAAATAGTAACATCAGATTGGAGGTTGTATAAGACAACGCCATCTAGTCCAACCTTTATACACCTATCCATAATATCTGTCTAAACAAGTACATAGTAAATAGTATTGGAGGTTGTATAAAGGACTTACATCAATCGAGTCCAACCTTATACCCTACCCATAATGTCGGTATACAGTTACATGGTAAAATAGTATTGGCCAGGTGGTATAAAGACATCATGTCCATCTAGTCAGCCTTATACCCTACCATATTTGTCGGTATAACAGTTACATAGTACATAGTATTGGAGGTTGTATTTATTAAAGGACATTCCATCTGTCTAGTCCAGCCTTTATACCCTACCCATAATGTCTGTAAACCCAGTAACATAGAAACATAGTATTGGAGTTGTAAAAAGATATACGTCCATCTAGTCAGCCTTTATCCCTACCCATACTGTCTGTAAACAGTTAATAGTAACATAGTATTGGAGGTTGTTGTATAAAAGACAATGTCAATTAGTCCAGCCTTATACCCTACCAATATTGTCTGTATAACAGTTACCATAGAAACATAGTATTGGAGGTTGTATAAAGGGACAACGTCCCATTCTAGTCCAACCTTTTACCCTACCCATAATGTCTGTATAACAGTTACATAGTAACAAGTTATGGACGGGTAATAAAGACATACGTCATCTAGTCCACCTTTTATACCCTACACATAATGTCTGTATAAAGTTACAGAAGCATAGTTTTGAGGTTGTGTATAAAGACATAATCCATCTAGTCCATTTTGATTAACCTTACCCATAATGTCTGTATAACAGGGACATTAGTCAACATAGTATTGGAGGTTGTGTAAAGACAGTACATCTGTCTGTCCAGCCTTATACCCCCTACCCATAATGTCTGTTATAACAGTACATAGTAACACTCGATTGGAGGTTGTATAAAGAAATACGTCCATTCTAGTCAAGCCTTTATCCCCTACCAAATGTCTGTTTAACCGTATACATAGTAACATAGTATGGGGATTGTTATAAAGACATACATCCAATCTAGTCCACCTTTAACCCTACCCATAATGTCTGTCTTAACAGTAACATAGAAAATAGTATTGGGGATTGTATACAGACCAGTTACACTCCATCTTAGTCCAACATTTTTATACACTACCCAAAACTAGAGATGGACTCCAACTGAGTTCGAAGCTGAACTTATCAAGCTCAAAGACCTTGGACTTTTTCAAAAATATCCCCACCGGAGTTCTCGACTTATCGAAACTTTAATACTTATTGAATTTGGAATTCGAACACTCTCACAATATTTATGGGATAATTATCAAATGTTCGAAACGTTATGGGATAATTGCGAAAATTTAAACGTGGGAGCTCGAAAGTAACCGGCCTGATGAAATGAAAATAAAATAGATTTTTTAAAAGTTCTGGATACTCATGACATGTCCCCCAGACCATTTCCCAGGTCCCAGATCCATTTACATTGGATTCCATTAGAACTTTTTCCAACTATTTGACTCCCCATTGACTTTAATGGGTCATTTCCTAACTTCCATATAGTTCAAAAAACGGACGAACTTTCGAGAAGTTTGGCCATCTCACCATAAAGTCTGTCTAACAGTTACCTAGTAAACTAGTATTGGAGTTGTATAAAAGACTAAGTCCATCTAGTCCAACTTTATACCATTACCCATAATGCAATGTCTAACAGTTACACAGTAATACATAGTATTGGAGGTTGTATAAAGGACATCTTCATCTGTTAACCTTTATAGCCCTATCCATTAAAGTCTGTCTAACAGTTACATAGTAAACATAGTATGGAGTTGTATAAAGACATACATCATCTAGTCAAACCTTTATACCCTATCCACAATGGTCTGATAAGTTCATAGCTAAAAACATAGTATTATTGGAGATGTATAAAGACATACGGCCATCTAGTCCAACCTTTAGACCCGACCCAGTAATGTCGGATAACAGTTACATAGTAACATAGATTGGAGGTTGTTATAAAGAATGACGTCCATCTAGTCCAACCTTTAGTCCCTACCATAAGTTTGGTCTAAAAGGTAAACGTAACACAGTATGGAGGTTGAATTAAAGAATGTAGTTAAGGGGGAACTGGGGTCCCAATAAATTGATTTTTTTTATGAAAAAGGAAGGTTCCTACCTTTAAAATGAGCAGACGCCAAACCACCTTTCTACGTTGGCCACCGCCCCAAGATATGACGAAATAATTGATCAGAAAGTTACTATGGGGGTGGGGGGTTCTGAAGTGGGTCCACCAATACTAGTTCTTCCTTCCACTCTGTGGTTAGCCACATGTTCAGTGCAGACGAAACTCGGAAGAAGAGATCCGAGTTAGAGTGACTAAAGGAGGGTGTGGGACGGGGCCAAGGGTTTTCAAGAAGACGCAAGGGAAGGGCCCTAGGGGCCCCAAAGGAGGAAGGGGAAACAAAGGAAGAGGGATTATCAATGTTTTCAGGAGGAAGTGCAGGGGGATTCGTGATGCAGCTACCGATAACACTTATTCTTTTTTTTTTTATATAGTTTTAAGCTGCTTAGTTGTAGGGCTTTGCTACAGTGCTAGCTATATGACTTTGTAAAGGTCTATTCTTATGTAGAATGCGACTGGAACACTGATTTTTCATCATTCCTGCTAGACTCCTAACAGCAGTTGAACATCACAGTGAGTGATACAAAATAAATATCGAAAAAAAAAGCTTAACAAGAAACATGTCTATAAGGGCCTTGTATTTTTTTTAGCACAGCCTCCCATAAGGTTCCTGCCATTTCAGGTTAAAATGTAAAAGCTGAACGGCGGTGCACATCTCCCTCCCATTGCAGCACCAGATACTGCACGTTTCCCCTTCAACAAAAACAAATGTCCTAATTAGAGCAGGATCTGCACATGACACTTACGCAGAAAGAATCATGCAGCTGGGGTGAAGGGGCACAGAGGAGGAAGACGAGTGTCAGTCGCCCTGAGAAAAAAACCCAACCAAGATTCCTTAGATGGGGAGGCCATTATCAGGTAAGGCAGGGGAGGGTCTTTACTCTTACAGTTCCATTCCTACAACTAAAGCATCCGTACGCTATGGGACAATATTTGTAACTGTTCATGTATGTGATTTTAGAACCAGTAACCCCGATTCTTCTAAAGAATCGCAACCAAAAACGGGCAACCGTTGAAGAGGGGTGACCAAAATAGAAGCTGAAAACCCAAGCCATAAAAGTTTCTTGGGGTTTACTTTGGTAAGGAGAGCAACCCTGTGCTATATCAACTCCAGCCAGTAAGATGGGAGCTGTATAGAAGGTATTTGGAAACATTTGAGAATTTTATTGATTCTTTCAAGGGTCTCAGCAAACCTTTAAACAAAAATGTTTTATATTCAACAAAAATTCTCTAAATTTGATTCACAGTCATGGTTTGATGGATTCGATATTGATCGCTTCTGGTGATTGAATGCCGGAAAAAAAAAGGAATTTGATTGTAAATGTATGATGATCAAAAGAAATATAAAAATGAACTGCTGCCATATGTATTTGTCGGCACCTCTACCAGCCGGCATGTCTTGTTTTAAATGGTACTTTGTTAGAAGAAGGACACAATGGACCAATGACATCCAAGACACCTACAGACACGTTGGGGGTGAGGGGCATCCATTACTACTGAACAAAAGCAATGTTTTTGGGGTTGATTATTTGCACAAGATACGTAAAAGCAAAATAACCCAATTATTGTTAGTTGTAAAACAAAAAAAGATTCACTATTACTGTTATTCATAAACACACGGTTAGTTCTGGATTAGTTGTTAGGTAGGGTAATGATTGAGGGTATAAAGGTTAGGACTAGATGGAGTTTATTTATTCAACTCCAACTATGTTACTATGTAAATGTTATACAGACATTATGGGTAGGGTATAACGGTTGGACTAGATGGACGTATGTTTTATATAACTCCAATACTACATTACTATGTAACTGTATACAGGCCTTATGGGTAGGGTATACGGTTGGGACTAGATTGGAAGTATGTCTTTATCCAACTCCAATACTGTGTTACTGTGGAACTGTATACAGACATTAGGGGCTAGGGTATAAAGGTGGAATAGATGGACCGTATGTCTTTATTACAACTCCAATACTAGTTACTATGCTAATGTTACTACAGACATTATGGGTAGGGTTAAAAGTGGACTAGATGGATGTATGGTCTTTATTCAACCTCAATCCATGTTACTAGTAACTGTTATACGAGACATTATGGGTAGGGTAAAAGGTTGGGACTAGATGGACGTATGTTATACAACCTCCAATACTATGTTACTATGTAACTGGTATAAGACATTATGGGTAGGGGATATAAAGGTTGGACTAGATGGATGTATGTCTTATTCAACCTCCAATCCCTGTTACTATGTAACTGTTATACATAATATGGGAGACCACGGCTATACACAAGGTGGGATAGATGGATTGTATGTTTATTCAACTCAAATACCATGTGTTACGAGTAAACTGTTACAGACATTATGGGTTAGGGTATCAAGGTGTTGATCAGCATGGACGTATGTCTTCTAAACCTCCAATATATGTTACTATGAAACTGTTATACGGACCATTATGGGTAGAGTAGATAGAGTATAAAGTTGGATACGATGGACGGATGTCTAGACAACTCCAAATACTATGTTACTATGTAAACTGTTATACAAGACATTGACATTATGGGTAGGGTATAAAGGTTGGACTAGATGGACGTATATGTCTTTATACCCTACCCATAATGTCTGTTTAACAGTTACATAGTAACAAAGTATTGGAGGTTATATAAAGACATATACGTCCATCTAGTCCAACCTTTATACCCTACCCATAATGTCTGTCTAACAGTTACATAGTGACATAGTATTGGTGGGCGTCCGCGCATACAAGTTCTCCCATTACGAAATAGTAGATCACTCGTGAATCATTGTAAGTGAATTCCCCTTTCAGGATGCCCTATAGTTTTACTTTTAGTGTCTTGAAAAAGTTACCACTTAAACTCCACGTACTGCCAGGTGTACCCAGCCTTGCATGCAGTGCACATGACCCATTTGTTCCAAGGATTTCATCAGGTTGGAGAAGAATACTGTCAACAAACAGAGAAGGACTTAGGTAAGTGCGGGGTCTGAGAACAAACATAGAAGGAAGAACAGGGGATGACCCACCCCAGCAATGTGCAGGAGGTGAGGAGATCGAACAGAACTACCAAAGAAGGAAGGAAATCAGGATCCACCCCCACTGTGCAGGAGGGTGAGGAGTTCTGACAGAACATAAAAGGAAGGAAGACACAAGGATCCACCCCCAGTTGTGGGCAGAACGAGGGTGAGGAGTCTGACGGAACACTAAAGAAGGAAAGGAACAGGATCACACCCCCAATGTGCAGAGGGTGAGGAGTCTGACAGAACACAAAAGAAGTGAAGAAACAGGATGCTCCACCCCAGTGTGCAAGTGAGGGTGAGGAAGGAGTCTGACGCAGAAACTAAAAGATAGGGGGAAGTAACAGGATCCCACCCCCAGTGGGGTCAGGGAGTGGGTAGAGAGCTTGAAGGAACATAAAGGAGGATAAGAAAAAGGAGATCCCACCCCACCACAAGTTGCAGGAGGAGGTGAGGAGTCTGAACATGAACATAAAGAAGGACAGAAGAGAGATCCACCCCCAAGGTATGAAGGGAGTGGGAGTCTTGGACAGAACATAAAGAAGGAAGAACAGTGGGGGCGGGGAAATTTTCTACCCACCAATGTTGCAAGGAGGGTGAGGAGAGTGAATCCAAACAATAAAGAGAAGGTAAGAACAGAGATTCCCAAAGACGCCCAGTGTGCAGGAGGACGTGGGAGGGATTTGTGACGGATACATAACAGAAGGGAAGGAACACAGTGATCCCACCCCCAATGTGCAGAGAGGGTGAGGAGTTCTGACGGAACAGTAAAGAAGGAAGAAACATGGAGAATCCCACCCCCAATGTGCATGGAGGGTGAGGGTCTGACGGAAACATAAAGAAGGATAGAAAGGATCCCACCCCCAATGTGCAGGAGGGTGAGGAGTCTGACGAACCATAAAGAAGGAAGAAAACAAGGATCCTACCCCCAATGTGCAGGAGGGGTGAGGAGTCTGACAGAAACATAAGAAGGAAAGAACAGGATACACCCCCAGTGTGCAGGAGGGTGAGGAGGTCTGACGGAAGCATTAAGAAGGAAAGAAATCAGATCCCCCCCCAATGTGCAGGAGGTAATGGAGTCTGACAGAACATTAACGAAGGAAGAAGAGTGATCCATAATCCCCCCAATGTGAGAGTGGGTGAGGAGTCTGGACAGAACAATAATAGAAGGAAGAACCGGAATCGGGACCGACCACCCAATGTGCAGGAGGGAGAGAGTCTGAGGAAACTATTAAAAGCTGGAAGAATAGGATCCCACCCCCAATGTGCAGGAGGTGGGAGTCTGACGTGAAACATAAAGAAGGAAGAACAGGATCCCAGCCCCAAGTGGGAGGGTTAGAAGGAGTCTGACGGAAATAAGAAGGAAGAATCAGGATTCACCCCCAATAGTTGGCAGGAGGTGTGAGGAGTCTGACTAAGACGAATAAAGAAAGGCATGAACAGGATCCCACCCCCAATGTGTAGGAGGGTGAGGAGTCTGACAATGACATGAAAGAAGGAAGGGAACAGGATCCCACCCCAGGTGCAGGAGGGTGAGAGGTGGTGATCGGACATATAAGAAGAGAACAGGATCCCACCCCCATGTGCAGGAGCGGGAGGAGTCGGACGAAACATAAAGAAGAAGAAACAGGATCCCACCCCCAATGTTGCAGGAGGGTGAGGAGTCTGACGGGAACATGTAAGAAGGAAGAACATGGATCCCATCCCAATGTTGGCAGGAGGGTGAGGGTCTGGACAGAACATAAAGAAGGAGCGAACAGGATTACCCACCCCCAATGTGCAGGAGGGTGAGGAGTCTGACGGAAAATAAAGAAGGTAAGAAACAGGATCCCACTCAGTGTGCAAAGGGGGAGGGGTGCTGAAGGAACATAAAGAAGGAAGATACAGTGATTCACCACCCCCCAATGTGCAGGAGGGTGAGGAGTCTGACAGAAACTATAAAGAAGGAAGAACAGGATCCCGACTCCAATGTGCAGGAGGGTGAGGCAGTCTGACAGAACAATCAGAAGGAAGAACAGGATCCGCACCCCCAATGTGCAGGGGGTGAGGAGTTCGATGGAACAGAAAAGAAGGATAAGAAACTAGGATCCCACACCAATGTGCAGAGGGTGGGAGTCTGCAAGAAAATAAAGAAGGATAGAAAAAGACAGGATCCCACCACCAGTGTGCTAGGAGGGTTGAGAGTCTGGACAGAAACATAAAAGAGGAAGTAAACGGATCCCACCCCAATGTGCAGGAGAGGGCGGCGGTTTGCTGAACATAACGAAGGACGAACAGGATCCCATCCCAATGTGCAGGAGGGTGAGGGGAGTATGACATGAAAACATTAAAGAAGGAAGAACAGAATCCCACCCCAATGTGCAGGAGGGTGAGGAGTCTGACGGGAACCTAAAGAAGGAAGAACAGGATCCCACTATCCACCCCACAGATGTGCAGGAGGGTGAGGGTTGACAGAACATAAAGAAGGAAGAACAGGATCCCCCCCAATGGACAGTGGGAGGGTGAGGAGTCTGACAGAACATAAAAGAAGCAAGAACAAGGATCCCACCACCCAATGTGCAGGAGTGGTGAGGGAGTTGACAGAAACATAAAGAAGGAAGAACAGGAATTCCCACCCCCGTGTGCAGGAGGGTGAGGAGTCTGACAGAAACATAAGATGGGAAGAACAGGATCCCACCCACAGTGTGCAGGAGGGGAGGAGTTTGCAGAAAGCATAACAGGAAGGAAGAACAGGATCCCACCCAACGGGCAGGAGGGTGAGGAGTTGACAAAACATAAAGAAGGGAAGACAGGATCCACCCCAATGCGCAGGAGGGGGGAGGAGTCTGACAGAACAAAAGAAGGAAGAACAGGATCCCCCCACAGTGTGCAGGAGGGTGAGGAGTCTGATGGAAACATAAAGAAGGAAGAAACAGGATCCCACCCCCAGTGTGCAGGAGGGTGAGGAGTCTGACAGACATAAAGAAGAAGAACAGGATCCCCCACCCCAGTGTGCAGGAGGGTGAGGCGTCTGACAGACATAAGAAGGCAGAACAGGATCCCACCCCCCAATGTGCAGGAGGGTGCGGACGTTTTGATGGAACATAAAAGAAGGAAGATCAGGATCCCGAACTCCCAATTGTGACATGAGGTTGAGGAGTCACAGAACATAAAGAAGGAAGAACAGGATCCACCCCCAAGTGCAGGAGGGTGAGGAGTCTGACAGAACATAAAAAGGAAGACAGGATCCACGCCCACAATGTGCAGGAGGGTGAGGAGTCGTGATGGAACACAAAGAAGGAAGAAACAGGATCCCACTCCGAGTGCTGCAGGAGGGTGGGGGGAGGATATGACGGGACATAAAAGAAGGAAGAGAAACGGGATCCCACCCCAAAATGTGCAAGGAGGGTGAGGAGGTCTGACAAGAACATAAGAAAGGGGAAAGAACGATCCCACCCTCAATGCTGCAAGGAGGGTGAGGAGTCTGACAGAATAAAGAAGGAAGAACAGGATCCCAACCCAATGTGCGAGGAGGGTGAGGAGTCTGACAGAACATAAAAGAAGGATGAACAGGATCACGACCCCCAACAGGCGCAGGAGGGTGAGGAGTCTGCCCGAACATAAGAAGGAAGACCCAGGATCCAACCCCAAGGGCAGGGGTGGGAGTTGACAGAACATAAAGAAAGGGGGAAAACAGGATCCACCACCCCAATGCGCAGGAGGTGAGGAGTGCTGACAGAACATGTAAAGGAAGGAAGAACAGTGATCCCACCCCCAGTGTTTAGATAGAGGAGAAAAGGGGGGGGGGGGGAAAAGAGAAGAGAGATGGACGGGAAAAGGGTAAGCTGAGGGACAGAGAGGGGAGGGGAGGGTTAAGAAGGGAGAGAGAGAGGGAGAGAGAGAGAAAGAGAGAGAGAGATGAGAGAGGAAGAGAGAGAGAGAAGAGCAGAGATAGGAGAGAGGAAGGAGGGGGATGAAGATAATTAGATAGATAGGATAGAGCGTCAGATTTTAATGGGGATGTTGCGTCGTAATTAGAGTTCTTCGTCTGCCTTAAAACCGTAACTTACTTGCAATAACAGGATCCACCACCCCAATGTGTCGGAGGTGAGAGTCTGACAGGAACCTAAATACTATAACAGTATCCCACCCCACTGTTGCCCCCCCACCCTCCGCCCGCTTGTCACTCCAGCTAGGACGTTCTGACAGCTACCCCTTCATCCACCCTTCTCTCCCCCCTCCCTTCCACTTTCACTTTCCTTCCCTCCTCCCCCCCCTTCCTCTCTTTTTTTTTTGTTGTGTGTGTTCCCCCTGTCTGTTCCCACACTACCCACCCCCCCCATGTATGTCTCACTCTCGTTCTTTATCCTCTCCTCCCTCTTCTTCTTCATTATTCCTGCTGATCTTGCTTTCCTGTCCTTACTTACGCTCTTCCTCCCCATCATGTCATCCATCTCCCCCTTATCTTCTTGCCTACTTCACCTCCTGTTACTCTTCCCTCTTTCAGAACCACCCCTCTACTCCCTGTGTCCTCTTGTCCTCTCCTCCCTCCCCCCCTTATTCGTCCTCTCTTTTCATTCCCTCCTTTCCTGTCCTTCTCTTGCCCCCCTTTCCCTCGCCCTGACTTCCTCCCTCCCAAATCTTCCACTTAACCCTCTCCCCTCACCTCCTTTACCTCCCTAGCCCAGTCTATTCCTTCTTCTCTCATTCAGCTCACTATCTTCCCCCTCCTTCACCCCCCTTCTCCCTTGTTCTCCTCCTCCACTCTCCCCTCTCCTTGCCCACCCTCTCCTACTCTCCTTCTGTACCTTCCCTTCTTTGCATCTCCTATTCTCTCTTCTTCCTCCTCTATTCTCTAATGTGTTCAGTGTATCCACATCCTGTACTCTGTCACCGTCTCCTCTTCACCTTGCCCCATTCTTATTGTCTGTCCCTGTCTGAGCTCTGAACTCTCTCCCCTCTTTGTCCTATCTCCTTTCCTCCTCTATGTGACGACCTTAACACCTTCCTTCGCACCATTCTCTCACATTCCCTGCTTCTTTCTTACTCACCTTCATTTTCCCTACCTCCCTCACCTTTCTCTTTCCTTCTCTCTTTGATCATTCTCGTCCCCTACTCTCAGTCCCCCTTCCTACTCTTGTCATTTCCCCCCTTTCCACCTTTCTCCCTTCTCCCACTACCCCCCTGTGCTATTCATCACTATCACTCCCTATACTCCCTCCCCCTCTTCTCCCTTCTCCCCCCATCTCTTGTCTGTGTGCTTATTCAGTTGTCCCTGTTCTTCTCCACTTCGTAAGCCGGCTCCTGTGTCTTCCCCTCCCTACTGTCCGTAGCTCCCCTCCACTCTTTCCCGACAGCCATCACTCCCTCACATTGTTTCACTGTGTATCTTCCCTTCATCTCTCCTCCTCTTTCCTCGTCTCCTCCTTCAGTATTCCCCTCTTGCCCCTTCTGGTCCCTCTGGTCCTCTTTGCTTCTCTCCCCCTCCCTCTGTCTCTTCTATCATCTGCTCTATTTTGAACCCTCTAGGAACTAGCACTCCCTGGCTCACTACAGACTCTGTAGTGCATCCTCGTCACAACTATCTGTGCCTTCTTTACACCTTTCTTGACTTCCATCTCTCAGCCGGCCCTCTCCCTTTATGTCTCCCCGCACACACCATGTCGTCGCATACCCCATCAGTGTGTCAACCTCCTATCTAGACTTTCATACGAAAGTATCTCATTTTGTCACTCTCGACCTCTATCCGTGGCCGCGTCGCACGACGGACAACACCGATTCCGATGAAGACAATCTCATCATACTACGGTCTATTAGCAACGGCGCACTCCTGGTCGTCTTATAGTGTCTCAGACATCCCAGCTGGCTGTACCTTGACGCCCCATCTGATTTCCCACCGAGACCCCACGAATTCCGCAGTGGACCAGTGCGCTCTCTTAGAGACCTCACGCGTATCCGCTCCTTTAGTAGGGATGACACACACTCCCCTACTCCTTCTACCTCGCTGTGTCTTCACTCACCGTCACCGCTTTCGCTGCCTTGTCGTGCGCCTTCCGACACGCCAAGTCTCCATGCGTCCACACCCCTATCGACTACCTCATATGAACCTACTCAATAGTATCTATTCCATTACCTGGTCCCTTCCCCTCTTCCTTTATACACCCCCTCATCACATTCTACATCGGATCGACGTGTTCAGTTCCTATTTTTTCCCTCAATGACTTTCCGCACAGACCTGCCCTCTCTTACCCATTCTCCTAACCCTCATCGAATCCTCCCTGTCTGTCATCTAGTCCATCCCTTATCATTGACAACTTCACACCCATATCCACACACTTTCTCTCCCTGTGTACCCATCCCTATTGACTTCGCCCTCTGTGCTCACTTCCTTACCATCTCCCCGTACCTGTTTTCTTCTCTCCATATACCCACCTTTTCTCTCCTTCCCATTCTCATATGGTTCACTACGCACAGCGCTCTTACCCCTCACTTCACAACTTACTATTGCTCTTACACCTCCCCCCAGTCTGACTCCACCTGGCCTCGATTTTATTCTTTGTGCTCCTTGTGTCCCTCACTCTCCGTTACTGCTCTCTCTCCAGTTACCACTATCATACAACTTCTGTTGATCTACACTGACACACTTGTGGTGTGTCCTACACTAGACCCTCTACTCCGTCCATCGCCTTGATCAGCCCCCTAACACATAACCTTTCTTCCCACCCTCCTCTCCTGGTCTCTTCGAGCCACTGTCATAGTGCTCTGCCGCGTCACCTCCCTTGCTGGCAGCCCCTAATCTGTTTTGCCTTAATATCGTATTGTATACCGATTACATTGGATTTTCTGCACACTATGCACGCCTCCTACATCATTTCAATCACTACTTCTGTCCACTGTGTTACCTTCTAATTGTTGACCGGTACTCGAACCCATACGCTTTACTCAGAGTCATCCTATGGGGAGCCAGTGGCTTTAGGTGTGTCCAGTCTCCAACGCCCCTGCCTCCCCTGGCTGTCGAGTATTTTCCTGTCTTAATCAATCCCTGAATACCACACAAATGTGTCCATCCAAGCTTCCCGTAGAATGGTCCGTCTAACGAACACTGCTCTCAGAACCTTCTATTCGCTCTATCCAAATAGCTACGTAGTCGAACAGCTCATCTCCTACCTTCCACCTACCTGCTGCCCGCGACCTGAGTCAGTTATGACCTCTCTTCCCTCTCACGTAGCTCTACGTTTCCCAAGGTACACACTAATCATTCCATACACGATTGTTCCAACTCGGACTGCCTCCCTGTCTCTCCCCTCCCAGTACTCCCTCATGACTCTGCCAGCACCCCCCTCACCCCTTCCGAAATCCCACGTTCGAGCTATTGTTATTATTAAGAGGATATACCCAGAGATATACGCCCCCAGTCCTAGTGAGTCCTTCTTTCGGTGACAACCAGTCCCCGCTCTCCTCCGCCTCCTCATTCTTCACACCCGCACCCGAGCATTAGACGAGTCATTCCCCGTTAAATGAGTGGACTTTGTGCTCTTCTCAGGATACTCCGTCTACCTCGATGATTACTTCAGGAGAGCTCTCGTATTTCCTCCCGCCCGCTTGGCTTCCGAGTGTCAGTACTTACCGTAGCTTTACGTTATATATCCTACGATTAACCCACCATACTGTGAAATCTTTGCAGCGCACCTCGCAGAATCAGTCAGCAGCGACCGAGTATGGCAATTAGGTCATCGTATCGCCCTAACAGTTCACGGATTCAATCACCCCGGCGCCCCTGTGACAGACGCCAGGCTGCGTCGGACTGATATCGAATAACTCACAGACTGTCTGCGTCCGGGATGTCGATCCGACTTGTGGCAGCTTTTCGCCTTGTCGCTGGTGTGACTGGTTCACTTGCTAGCCCTCGCCAAGGTTCTTGTAGAGGTCTCCCCTCTCCTCTCCCGCGGGGCCCAGACCCTTATCACTCTCAAGATTTCGCCAATCGAGTCTTCAGACTCTCGCTTCTTTCCCGCATGTGACCCCACTGATTTGCGATGGGCATGCCAAGCCTATATCGCACACAAACAGTCTGACACCGGTTGTAGAGGAAAGTCAACATTGGGAGCAGCGTGCGGGGGAAGCAGTATCTACAAATGAACAAAGATAAGGAGACAAGGAGGTCAAGAGAAAGATCAAGGGGACGAAAGTGCACGGACGACAGCCGCAGTGTGCCGGAGGGTGAGGAGTCTGCCAGGAACATAAAAAGGAAGAACAGGTAAGCCCACCCAGTGTGCCGGAGGGTGAGAGTCTGGACAGAACATAAAGAAGGAAGACAGGATCCCACCCCCCATGTTGCAGGAGGGTGCAGGGTTTGATGGAAAATAAAAGAAGAGAGAAAGGAGATTACCCCCGCCCAATGTGCAGGAGGTGCGGCTGTTTGATGGAACATTAAAGAAGGAAGAAAGACAAGGATCCCTACACACCAGCCAATGGCAGGAGGGATGAGGTAGTCAGATGGAACATAAAGGAAGGAAGCACAGGATCCCACCCCCAATGTGCAGGAGGGTGCGAGCGTTTTGATGGAACATATAAGAAGGAAAGAGACAGGATCCACACCCCCAATGTGCAGGAGGTGCGGTTTGATGGAACATAAAGAAGGAAGCACAGGATCCCACCCCAATGTGAGAGGAGGGTGAGGAGTCTGATGGACATAAAGAAGGAAGAACAGGATCCAACCCCAAATGTGCAGGGGGTGCGGCGTTGAGGGAAAATAAAGAAGGAAGAAGGATCCAACCCCAATTGGATGCGGAGGGGTGCTGAGTCGAGTGGCAACAATAAGAATGGAAGAACGGATTCCCAACCCCCAATGTGCAGGAGGGTGCTGAGTCGATGGAACATAAAGAAGGAAGAACAGGATCCACACACCAAGTTGCAGGAGGGTGCCGAGTCTGATTGGACTTAAGAAGAAGGCAGAGACAGGATCCCCCCCTAGTGTGACAGGAGGGTGCTGGGTCTGATGACATAAGCAGGAAGAACAGGATCCCACCCCCAATGTGCAGGAGGGTGGCGGAGTTGATGGGAACATAAAAAAAGGAGAACAGGATCCCACCCCAATAGCAGAGAACATTTTGAAATTACTCCTTAATAGTTAGTGGATTGGGCAGTAAAGATAACATGTGGTCCCTCCATTATGGCAAATGAAAGGGCCCAATCAGGAAGGTAAAATAATTAAACTGCTGTCACTTACTGGTTCTCTTGGTTTGTTAGTGGGCATGCACAAGGCTGACAGTCCTCTGGGGTGCCGGCAGTGGCATCACCGTAAAAACCTTGGGCGCACTGGTCACAAGCTTCTCCCACAGTATGGTGTAAACAGGTCTGGGGGCAGGAAACAGAATAAAAATACCCACCCAACCTTAGTGGTCATTAGATATAAATCCACCAACCCCCAAATTTCTAGTAACTTACCGTGCAAACACCAGTCTCCGGGTGGCAAGAGTCAGAATGTCCGTTACACTCACACGGCTCACAGTGACCCAGGTACAGACCCCCTCCAGTACGGGTGTATCCAGGGGCACAGTCCTGTCAGTAAAAACAGAGAGAAATAGACTTATAATTGTATGTGGCAGATATACTGTGCCAGGAGACCAGTTGTGGGTGGGGATGTGGCAGATATACAGTGCCAGGAGACCAGTTGTGGGTGGGGATGTGGCGGATATACAGTGCAGTAGAACAGATTTGTGGTGGGGAGTGGGCAGATATACAGTGCCGTAGACCAGTTGTGGGTGGGGATGTGGCAGATATACAGTGCCAGTAGACCAGTTGTGGGAGGGGATGTGGCAGATATACAGGCCAGTAGACCAGTTGTGGGTGGGGATGTGGCAGATATACAGTGCCAGTAGACCAGTTGTGGGTGGAGATGTGCCAGTAGACCAGTTGTGGGTGGGGATGTGGCAGATAGACAGTGCCAGTAGACCAGTTGTGGGTGGAGATGTGCCAGTAGACCAGTTGTGGGTGGAAGTGCTCAGAGACCAAGTTGTGGGGGGATGTGGCAAGATATACGACAGTGCCAGTGGACAAGATGTCGGGTGGAGATGTGCCAGTAGACCAGTTGTGGGTGGAGATGTGCCAGTAGACCGAGGTGGGAGTGGGATGTGGCAGAGATACAGTGACAGAGACCAGTTGGTGGGTGGAGGTAGTGCCAGATATTTTACAGTGCCAGTAGCCCAGTAGTGGAGGGGTTGTGGCAAGATGACAGTGACCATAACCAGTTGTCAGTCAGTACATTGCTACTGAAATTCTTGACCCCTTTGGTATCACTTTACACTGACATGAAAGCCGCTGTAACCCAGGAGGACAGCGACCACTCCTACCGCCTCAGGCTGGGGAGACGGTGTAGGATGGGCTGGCGGTCTCCATGCTCACACCTGTGATACAGAAGCATTAAACAAGTGATGTGGCGTAGGCACGCCCGGATTAGATCTCATAGCAAGATCTGCTAAAACCGACATCAGAATGTTCCGGGTGGCGTATGTTGCTCCATCAGAGGCCTTTCCAGTGTTACTAATAAAAACATAGGAGTTGAAGCTCCCACCACAAATGATTGTTTCATAGACCCAGACCCTGCTAAGTGACTATGGGTTTGTCCCTAAGAGTCAACAAGCATATTGATGTTTATGATCTTAGTGGTTTTCAACGTCAGATTCTATGGATCTGTCTATTCAAGCAGGGACCTTATTCCCCATGTTTCAAAACTTAGCATTTAATACAAAGTATCTTCACTAGTGTCAACCCTCAAATCTAGGAGACCTGTCTCTAACCTCTACAATCCCAGAGACATCTCTCTCATCTATAATCTAGGAGACCTTTCTCTAACCTCTACGATCCCAGAGACCTCTCTGGCATCTATACAATCTTTGTGATCTCTCTCTAATCTCTACAATCCCAGAAGACATAGCGTCTCTCTAAATCTAGGATCTTGACGTCTCTAACCTCACACAATCCCAGGAGACCTCTGGCATCTATACGGCAGAATCTTGGTGATCTCTCTCTAATCTCACAATCCGAGAGACATCTCTCTCATCGTATGTAATTCTAGACACTTTCTCTAACCTTACGATCCCAGAGACATCACTTCTGGCATCTAACAAATCTTTGGATCTCTATGCTAATCTCTACAATCCATAGAGACATCTCTCGCATCTATAATCTGAGAGACCTTCTACTAACCTCTACGATCCTAGAGACCACTCTCTGGCAGCTATTCAATTTTTGTGATCTCTCTCTATCTCTACAATCCCAGAGACAGTTCTCTCAGTCGTATAATCGAGGAGACCTTTCTCTAACCTCTACGGATCACAGAGACCTCTCTGGGCATCTATTACCAGCTTGGTGATCTGTCTCTAATCTCTACAATGCCAGAGACATCACTCTCTATCTATAAGTATAGGGGACACCTTCGCTAAACCTCTACATCCCAGGACCCTGTCTTAGCATAATAGACTTGTGACTCAGCTCTAATTCTACAATCCAGAGACATCTCTCTGCATCTATAATCTTAGGAGACCTTATTCTCTAACCTTCCGATCCCGAGAGCCTCTCTGGCATCTATACAATCTTGTAGATTCTCTCTATCTCTACAAATCCAGAGCACATCTCTCTATCTAATCTAGGCGAGCCTTTCTCTAACCTCTACGATCCCAGAGACCTCTCTGGCATCTATACAATCTTTGTGATCTCTCGTCTAATCTCTACAATCCCAGAGACATCTCTCTCATCTATAATCTAGGACACCTTTCGCTAACCTCTACGATCACAGAGAACTCTCTAGCATCTATACAATATTTGTGATCTCTCTCTAATCTCTACAATCCCAGAGACATCTCTCTCATCTATAATCTAGGACATCTTTCTCTAACCTCTACGATCCCGAAACTCTCTGGCATCTAATACATCGTTTGTGAATCTACTCTCTAATCTCATACAAGTCACAGGAGACGTCTTCTCATCTATAATCTAGGAGACCTTTCTCTAACCTCTACGATCCCAGAGACCTCTCTGGCATCTATACAATCTTGGTGATCTCTCTCTAATCTCTACAATCCTAGAGACATCTCTCTCATTTATAATCTAGGAGACCTTTCTCTAATCTCTACGATCCCAGAGACCTCTCTGGCATCTATACAATCTGGATAAGATCTCTCTAATTAAGGAGACATTTTTCTCTACAACCTGGGTGACTTCTCTTTAACCTCCATGATCCTGGAGACAGCGCTCTCTTCTCTACAAGCTGGGAGAACTCGCTCTAACCTCCAAAGGCCCGTACACATTCCGATGAGGGCTGGCGCATGAGCCTGTGCACTGGAACGCCCATTTGTATGGGGAATGGGCGCTTGGTTGGCAAAAAAGCCAACCAAGAGTCCATACACAAAACAATTTCCAGGTAAAATGATTGCATGTGTGTAAAAACCTTAAGATCACAGAGAGCTCTCTCTTATCTTTATAACCTAGATGACCTCTCTAAAACCAAAGACATCTCTCTCATTTCTACAAGATGGCGGATCTCTCTCTAATCTCTATAACCCTGGAGACATCGTTCTCATCTCTACAATCTGAGTGACATCTCTCTAATGATCCCGGTGATATCTCTCTTAGCTCTACGATCCCCAATAAGCTACCCTTATATCTACATAGTATTCTGGGAACCTTATATTTTTGGGAAGCAAAAGAGTTAAATCTGTTCAATTAGAACATAAGATCTGTTGGGTCCTCACGGGGACATAATCCAAGTTGGGCCCTTATAGGTGACATAATCCCAGTTGGGTCCTTATAGGTGACCCTAATCACATTGGGTCCTTATAGGTGACATAATCACAGTTGGGTCCTTATAGGGTGACCTAATCACAGTTGGGTCCTTATAGGTGACCTAATCACAGTTGAGTCCTATAGGTAGGCATAACCCAGTTGGGGTCCTTATAGGTGAACCTAATCACAGTGGGTGCCTTATAGGTGACTAATCCCAGTTGGGCTATTATAGGTAGACATAATCCCAGTTGGGCCCCTGTGATAGGTGGATCCTAATATCAGTTGGAGTCCTTATAGGTGGACATAATCCAGTGGGGGCCCTTATAGGTGACCTAATCACAGTTGGGTCCTTATAGGTGACAATCACATATAGTTCTCTTACCTCTCGGAACACAACTTCAAAGGTTTTGCTCTCTCGTGGACTAATCTCGGGCTGATAGGACACCAGTGTGATGTCGTTTCCCTGAAAGTCAAGAAGATTTACTTTCCATTAGGGACACTTTAAATCCCAATACTGATGACTGCTTTAAACAGGTTAGATGTATATACATTGCTACAGTGACTGAAGCTTAATGCCTATAAGAAGAATATCCAACTACGGCTAGTCAATAAGTTTCTAAAAGTCATAAAAATCAGAGGAAAACTCTGCGATAGGATGGTAATTCTGGTGTTTCACAGTGAGACATTTCTAGATTGGATTTTACAGCGTCAAAATGTAAGCATGAGACGAGGACGTTATTAGAGCTACAGCTTCTATAGGAGCTACAGGTAGTAATCTACATCAGATACCTTTATGGGTACAGGATTCTACAATCACATACCTTCTATAGGGTAAGGGATTCATACATCACATAACTTCTATAGGGTATATAGAGATTCGACATCACATCCTCTAAGGGTACAGGGATTCTCAAATCACATATACCTTCTATAGGGTGAACCAAGGCGGATTCTACATACACATACCTTCTATAGGGTACCAGGGATTCAACATCAATACCTTCCATGGGTATAGGGAGATCTACATCACATACGATTCTATAGCGGTACAGAGATTCTACATCACATACGCTTCAATTAGGTGAACAGGGGATTGCTACAGTACATACCTTCTATAGAGGTATAGGATTACTACATCATCATACCTTCTATAGGGTATAGGATTGTGACATCGACATACCTTCTATAGGGTACGGGATTATCTAATATCATAGACCATCTAGAGGATACAGGGATTCTACATCATATACCTTCTATAGGGTCGGGGATTACAGTCATATTACCTTCTAAGGGTCTAGAATTCTACATCAATATCCCTTCTATATGGGTATAGAATATAAACATCACATACGTTCTATAGGGTACAGGGATAGTTCTACATCACATACCTCTATAGGGTATAGAGATTCTACAATACCACAATACCTTCTATAGGGTATAGATAGATTCTCACATCACATTACCTTTTCTATAGGGTATAGAGATTCTACATAACAATAACCTTCTTATAGGCTTACAGGAGGGTTCTACAATCATATACTGTATAGGGAGACAGGGATTCTACATCAGTCATACCTTCTGATAGGGTAAAGGGATTCTACGTTCATATACCTTATAATATGGGTACCGGGGGAATTCAAGTCGAATCCTTCTATAGGGTATGGGATAACGTCAGCATAGCTTCTATAGGTACGAAGGGGATTCTACATCACATACCTTCTATAGGTGATAGCGTTCTAATTCATATACCATCTAAGGATACAGGGATTCTACATCCATAACTTCTATAGGGTACGGAGATTCTAACAGCATAGCCTGCTATAGGGGAATAGGGATTGTCTACGTCACATACCCGCTTCTATAGGGTATAGAGATCTTACAATAACATACCATTCTAATAGGGAACAGGGATTTACATATGTAATACCTTCTATAGGGTACAGGGATTCAACGTCACATACCTTCTATGGGGTATAGGGATTCAACATCACATACCTTCTATAGGGTACAGGGATTCTAGCATCCACATACCTGTCAATAGGGATAGAGATTCTACATCATATACATTTCTAAGGGTATGAGAGATGAGGCTACAATCACATATACCTCTAGAGAGGGTAGAGGGATGTCCATCAATACCATCTATAGGATACAGGGATTCTACATCATATACCTTCTATAGGGTACAGGGATTCTACATCATATACCTTCTATAGGGTATAGGGATTCTACATCACATACCTTCTATAGGGTACAGGGATTCAACATCACATACCTTTATAGGGCTACAAGGGATTTCATCAACATACCTTGCTAGGGGTGTATAGAGATTCTACATCATATACATTCATATAGGAGTAGCGGGTAATGGTGTACATCACATACCTTCTATAGGGTTACAGAAGATTACATCACAAACCTTCTATAGGGGAACAGGGATTCCTAACATCACATATCTTAATAGGGCACAGGGATTCTACATTCAGCATTACCTTCTATAGGGTACAGAGATTCTACATCACATACCTTCTATAGGGTACAGTGATTCTACATCACATACCTTCTATAGGGTATAGGGATTCAACATCACATACCTTCTATAGGGTACAGGGATTCAACATCACATACCTTCTATAGGGTACAGGGATTCTACATCACATACCTTCTATAGGGTACAGGGATTACTGACATAAATATAACCATCATAGGGATAGGGGATTCTACATCATATAACTTCATAGGGTACAGGGATTCTACATCACATACCTTCTATAGGGTATAGAGATTCTACATCACATACCTTCTATAGGGTATAGAGATTCTACATCACATACCTTCTATAGCGTACAGGGATTCTACGTCATATACCTTCTATAGGGTACAGGGATTCAAAGTCACATACCTTCTGTAGGGTATAGGGATTCAACGTCACATACTGTCTATAGGGTACGATTCTACAATCATATACCATTTTATAGGATACAGGGATTCTACATCACATACCTTCTATAGGGTAAAGGGATTCTACATCATATACCTTCTATAGGGTACAGGGATCTAACGTCACATACCTTCTATAGGGTATAGGGATTCAACGTCACATAGCTTCTATAGGGTACAGGGATTCTACATCACATACCTTCTATAGGGTATAGAGATTCTACATCATATACCTTCTATAGGGTAAAGGGATTCTACGTCATATACCTTCTATAGGGTACAGGGATTCACGTTCACATACCTCTCTATAGGGGTATAGGGATTCCAACAATCAAAGAGCTTCTATAGGGTACAGGGATTCTACATCACATTACTTCTATAGAGGTATAGGATTCTACATTCAATCCCTCTATAGGTACAGAGGATTCTACATCACATAACTTCTATAGGGTACAGGGATTCTACATCACATACCTTCTATAGGGTATAGGGATTCTACATCACATACCTTCTATAGGGTATAGAGATTCTACATCACATACCTTCTATAGGGTACAGGGATTCTACATCATATACCTTCTATAGGGTACAGGGATTCAACGTCACATACCTTCTATAGGGTACAGGGATTGTCAAAGTCCACATACCTTATAGGGTAGAGGGATTCAACATCAACATACCTTATATAGGGCCCTACAGGGATTTCTGCATCAAATATACCTTCGTATAGGGTATAGAGGATTCTACCTCAAATACTTCTATAGGGTATAGGAAGGGCTACATCACATACCTCTATAGGGGTTCGGGAGTCTAAACATTCACATACCTTCTATAGGGTTCGGGAATTCTACATCACATACCTTCTATAGGGTACAGGGATTCTACATCACATACCTTCTATAGTGAACAGGGATTCTACATCACATACCTTCTATAGGGTATAGAGATTCTACATCCCATACCTTCATAGGGGTTCAGAGATTCTACATCACATACCTTCTATAGGGTATAGGGATTCTACATCACATACCTTCTATAGGGTTCAGGGATTCTACATCACATACCTTTTCTATAGGGTTCAGGGATCTACATCACATACCTTCTATAGGGTTCAGGGAGTCTACATCACATACCATTTCTATAGGGTACAGGGATTCTACATCACATACTTAGATCGGGTACAGGATTCTTACACCTCACATACTTCTATAGGTATAGAGATTCTACATCACATACCTTCTATAGGGTACAGGGATTCTACATCACATACCTTCTATAGGGTTCAGGGATTCAACATCACATACCTTCTTTAGGGTACAGGGATTCTACATCACATACCTTCTATGGGGTACAGGGATTCTACATCACATACCTTCTATAGGGTTCAGGGATTCTACATCACATACCTTCTATAGGGTACAGGGAATTAAATCACCTACTTTCTTTAGGGTACAGGGTTCACATCCACATCCGTCTGATGGTGGTACAGGGATTCTACATCACATACCTTCTATAGGGTACAGGGATTCTACATCACATACCTTCTATAGGGTACAGGGATTCTACATCACCATACCTTCTATAGGGTACAGGGATTCTACATCAAATACCTTCTATAGGGTATAGAGATTCTACATCACATACCTTCTATAGGGTTCAGGGATTTTACATCACATACCTTCTATAGGGTATAGGAATTCTACATCACATACCTTCTATAGGGTATAGAGATTCTACATCACACACCTTCTATAGGGTTCAGGGATTCTACATCACATACCTTCTATAGGGTACAGGGATTATACACCACATACCTTCTATAGGGTATAGAGCTTCTACATCACATACCTTCTATAGGGTACAGGAATTCTATACCACACACCTTCTATAGGGTATAGAGATTCTACATCACATACCTTCTATAGGGTACAGGAAATCTACATCACATACCTTCTATAGGGTTCAGGGATTCAACATCACATACCTTCTATAGGGTATAGGGATTCTACATCACATACCTTTTATAGGGTATAGAGATTCTACATCACATACCTTCTATAGGGATTCTACATCACATACCTTCTATAGGGTTCAGGGAATCAACATCACATACCTTCTATGAGGTAAATGGATTCTATATCACATACCTTCTATAGGGTATAGGGATTCTACATCACATACCTTCTATAGGGTACAGGGATTATGTAAATATTTTCTCCAAATGGGTGGCTGCTAACAAGAGGGAGCTGTGTATTGGATTTTCTATGGGGCTGTGTATGGGAATTTCTATGGGGCCGAGTATGGGACTTTCTGTGGGGCTGTGTATGGGACTTTCTATGGGCTGTGATGGAGACTTTCTATGGGGCTGTGTACGGGACTTCTATGGGGCTGTGTATGGGAACTGTCTATGGGGCGTGTATGGGATTCTATGGCGGCTGATGATGGGACTGTCTTTGGGGCTGTGTATGGGAGTGGTCTATGGGGCTGATGGTATGGGGACTGTCTATGGGCTGTGTTGGGGACTTTCTATGGGGGCTGTGTATGGGACGTTCTATGGGGCTGTGTGATGGGGACTTTCTATGGAGATGTGTATGGGACTTTCTATGGGGGTGTGTATGGGACGTCTATGGGGCGGATATGGGATTCTATGGGCTGTGTATTTGGGACTTTGTCTAATGGGGGGGGCTGTGTATGGGAATTTGTAGGGGATGTGTATGGGACTTTATATGGGGCTGTGTATGGGACATTCTATATGGGATGTGTATGAGACTTTCTATGGGGCTGTGTATGCGGACTTTACATGGGGATGTGTATGGGACTTTGTATGGGCTGTTATGGGACTTCTATGGGGGCTGTGTATGGGACTTTCTATGGGCTGTGTATGGGACTTTCTATGGGGGGGGTATGGGACTTTCTTTATGGGAGGGGTATGGGATCTTTCTAAGTCAACCTTTATACCCTACCCATAAGTCTGTATGAACAGGGTTACATAGTAACATCAGATTGGAGGTGGTATAAATGACATACGTCACATCTAGTCCAACCTTTATAGCCCTACCATCTGTCTGTATAAACAGTAATGGTAACATAGTATTGGAGGTTGTATAAAGACATACGTCCATCTAGTCCAACCTTTATACCCTACCCATAATGTCTGTCTAACAGTTACATAGTGACATAGTATTGGAGGTTGTATAAAGACATACGTCCATCTAGTCCAACCTTTATACCCTACACATAAGGTCTAACAGTTACTGTACATAGTAACATAGTATTGGTGGTTGTATAAAGACATACATCCATCTAGTCCAACCTTTATACCCTACCCATAATGTCTGTCTAACCTTTACATAGTAACGTAGTATTGAAGGTTGTATAAAGACATACGTCCATCTAGTCAAACCTTTATACCCTACCCATAATGTCTGTATAACAGTTACATACTAACATAGTTTTGGAGGTTGTATAAAGACATACGTCCATCTAGTCCAACCTTTATACCCTACCCATAATGTCTGTCTAACAGTTACATAGTAACATAGTATTGGAGGTTGTATAAAGACATACGTCCATTTAGTCCAACCTTTATACCCTACCCATAATGTCTGTATAACAGTTACAAAGTAACATAGTATTGGAGGTTGTATAAAGACATATGTCCATCTAGTCTGATCTGTTTGCTACTCATGAACCCTACCTACAGTTTAGAGGGGTATCTAAACTGGAGTGTTACAAAGAACAAAATAAGGTAGAACACTAATATATAATTGTGCAGACTATCAGGCACGTTTGTAGCACAAAGATCCTGACATTGTCAGTTTGTTGGTCCAGAAGGAAAATTTCTGTTGCACAAAAAACTGCTTCTGCCAGGCTTCCTGGGTTCTTCAGCCTATCTTTAATACAGGAAGGCCTGGGACACTTACCTGGCAGATGAAACCTGTAACAATATTGAGGGGTAGGAATAATCAATCCAATGAATTGTTCTCTATAAAATCAGAAGGCAGAGAACCTTGAAATAAAAGTAATAATCTGTCTCTCATTTCTTTTTGATGTGGGTGCTGGGGAATCTACACTGCTTCTTTGTGCTTCATCTCCCAGCATTCCAATAGTTACACAGTTTGTGTAATTTACACATGCCCAGATAGCCACACGTACTAGTAGCGAATCCAGTAACAGTCCACATTTGCATGCTTGGTTATAAGGTCTGTATAACGACCAGAGTAAATTCGTATTGGAGGTTGTATAAAGAACATGAGTCATCTGTCCAACATACCCTACCCATAATGTCTGTATAACAGTTACATAGTAACATAGTATTGGTGGTTGTATAAAGACATACGTCCATCTAGTCCAACCTTTATATTCTACCCATAATGTCTGTCTAACAGTTACATAGTAAAATAGTATTGAAGGTTGTATAAAGACATACGTCCATCTAGTCAAACCTTTATACCCTACCCATAATGTCTGTATAACAGTTACATAGTAACATGGTTTTGGAGGTTGTATAAAGGCATACGTCCATCTAGTCCAACCTTTATACCCTACCCATAATGTCTGTCCAACAGTTACATAGTAACATAATATTGGAGGTTGTATAAAGACCTACGACCACCTAGTCCAGTCTTTATACCCTACCCATAATGTCTGTATAACAGTTACACAGTAACATAATATTGGAGGTTGTATAAAGACATACATCACTCTAGTCAAACCTTTATACCCTACCCATAATGTCTGTCTAACAGTTACATAGTAACATAGGATTGGAGTTTGTATAAAGACATACATCACTCTAGTCAAACCTTTATATCCCACCCGAGTAATGTCCTGGATATTATCGGTATTGTTTTGTCTATAGTCATATGCATAGTATTGGAGGGTAATGTATTATATAGATGTATGAATTTCATTAGATCACGTAAACTTTTATTATCCCTATACCATATAGTAAAAAAAAAATATTGTACTGTATAACTAGTTACTATAGGACATAGTATCTGGTAGTGTGTGTTTCTAAAGATATACATCATCTAGCCAACTTTATTACCCTAACCCAATAGTACCTAGTAACATTACAGTATAATTAGTATGATGTAAGGTTGACTATAAACTATTACGTTATCCATCACAGTCTATACCCTATCACTTTTTTTTTTTTTTAGTTTTTAAGCCCTACAACAGTTGATCAGAGGAAGGCAAAAAAAAACTCCATGCTAAATGGAATAAGGGGGATATATATAATTCCTTCTGACTTCATAAATCCGGCATCTGGATAAGTATCACAGGATCAACCAGATCTCTAGGCATTAATACCAGGTTAATCTCAATAATTATCAGTTTACTGAAAAACTATAAACTAAATTTTAACACATTGACCTGCAGTACTTTGATAACAAGTTATTCTATATTGTTACCCACTTGCCACTACTGAGTATACTTCACCTCTGCTGTGACCGAGTTTAGGAGACTTGCTATCCACAGTCTTGTCATCCAGTTATTCTCTTCACATGCTACCATCTAAAGAGATATCTCACTCTTCTCTAGATACTCTACAGCAATGATCATGGAGTATAGCTGAATTTGACTGTCAATCTGGTTCTTCACACTTATAAGGATTCCTGACAGAGCCCGATCTGAGTTTGATGATGCTAATTAGCATGAGTGAAGGCAAATAATTTTCGCCACACATGTGAGAGTTCAATGTCATGCACCCCTGCCATTACTAATATATGAAGCATGCATATGAATTCACTTTCCTCTAGAAAGTTATAAGTGCTAGTATCATGTCTCGCCACATGGCAACCGCCCGCTTGCTCCAATTGTCATAGTGTAAGATCAGCGGACGGGGCGACTAAATCCCTTAGTCAGTTAAATCTGACCAATGCATCATGTCAAGCCCCAACCAATGCATTCACGCCTATAGTGAAATATATTCGTATAGTTGCCCATTCTTCACTGCAAACCGCATTTCTCAATCAATTATAATACCAAGCACATGATACGATCTCTCTATTGTTGTGATCATGATGATCTCCAATAACGTCACCGCAATTCCCATATAGTATGCCTCGCAATCAGCTTACAGTGCACACTCGTATAGAGCGAGAAATATGAATTTTTCATTGATTGTATCATCTCTAGGGCGACTCCACTATATACAGCCTTCGTTAGTATACAGATGACAATCTAGGTAGCGTGTAGCACTCTGTTCTGTTGTACAGACTTGAGCACTTCGCTATTGTAACTAGATCACGAGGGCGATAAGGTAATGTGCTAGTCTACAGAAACCGCGGCACATATGATGATTTCATTGCACTATTACTAGAGGTGCACTGTATAAACTAGATTGTTCTTTAACTGTATGCAATAGTTGTGGTGCGCAGCCTGGATTATTCGTCATCTAACACTTCAATTTAATCTGCATGGATGAGACAAACTTGTACAGGTTTATCAAAATTATGAATAGACAATCTTTGCAATTCTGCTGCCGATATCTTAGGGATAATCTCATCAGGTCGCTTGCAGCAATTGCAGCACCTCATTTACATAAGTAAATTTCATATAAAGCTCATGCTATGATGCTATAATTTACTAGTGGTCATCAGCAGTATAATATCCAATTATGTCTTTAGACTTGCATAGCTCAATCATGACCCCCTTAATCACGAAACACATAAATTCACTAAGAACTGCTATTAAATCTAGTAAGACTGAGGCACCCGCCCTACAGACCCTGACGTGAGACTACTACGACTATACATACTCTAACTTCGAACAACTATTATGCACCTCTTAATTGCACACCAGAATAAGATGTTAGGCCCCAGGTAACACACTCTGCTGTGTATGGCGCTGTACATTATTCAATCCACATAACTTATTTTACTATTTAACTATCGTCTAGATCATCTCCAATACCAATCTCAAAGCACGACTAATTGGGTATTACTAGAAGGACCATGACGAGTACACATCATGTAGTATTACAAATAGCTATCTAGCTCATGCATGTTGCACAAAGTATAACTTGATGGAAGAGCTGTTTGCAAATATCCGGAAATATACCAATTTCCGATATACCAGTTATGACTGGACAGCCACATGTTCAAACACTTCTTCAGGGACTCACTTCATTCACCTAGAGAGACCGTACCCGGATTCCACTTAGAGATTAGAATCATCGAGCTGCTATGTGCAGGGTCAGATGATCATCATTAAAAGTCCATGCTAAGCTGCATAAGCTAACACAGCATAGATGATATCAGTACATGTCATCTGGACAGCAACAAAGTCACAGAGAGGTATGGCGATCCCGGCTAAATCAAAGTAGTGTGGCCTATCAGATCCGCTGACCTAACAATAGTATTGTCTATGGTCTGTCCTGACATATGGATCTCCACTATCTGTTAACCAGCGGACTAGTGAATTTTGAAATAGCGACCTACAAATTTCAGTCTTAGCAGTTTGCCTAGGTGGCTATTTCTAAAAAATACTTTGGTAACATATTACTAATCCGGTTTTTGGTTTTTAATGTAGTGCTGCCAATTTTGCAATAGGTGAGTGTCTGGTCACATCTGGGCTTTAACATACTAAAGGTAGGACATTCCCTGCATTCTCCAGGGACTTTCCAAAAACCATTAAGGGATGACAGCCAGGGGCTGCAAGCAACCCTCTGAAGGAGGAAAGACAAGGAAATGTATGATACCATTAATATCTCATTAACTTGATCTAATATCCACTACTCCAGGGCGCCAATAAAAGGGCTTCAATTGGAAAAGAAATGACATTATAGGTGAAAGGTAAGAAAAATTATGTTTTATAATTGCGCAGTAAGAAGCAGATGGCTTGGGAAGATCACAAAAATAATCCCCAGTCTGTGACAGAACATGTGATTATCATATTGCTCCGTTTTCTTCTAAATCAGAGTTTCGTTCATTGGCTTACAATTTGTATGGGCCTTAAAATCCCGGCCGAGTGATGGAGAGGGATGGGGCCATTCATGGATTGCCCGATTTGTACAGAAACAGTAGCCGGCTGAGTGAACCAATAATGTGAAAGTAATGAAATGTAGAATTTTTAATTCACACCCTCATGTAAAACGGTATGATTACTGACTGTTCCGGATGATGAGCTAATACAAGATCCTTCTATATTTCAGGAAACAGTGCGTCAGAGATACAATTGCCTTTTCCCGCTTAGTATCAATATCTAGCCTTTTTATTCACAGCCTTTGTTTTGATCAGTTTGTTTTATACGTGTATTGTAGATTATACATTCATCATAAGTAATATTAAAGTTTAGATGTAAGAAGGACGGTTTTGTCAGCATCTACCAGTAATGCTATACTATATACCTTAGAAGGTAGAAGCATCCAGAACCTGTCTAAGTAAATTAAGTGGCTCACTAGAGACGGCTGGAGTCGTGGGATTTAGTATAGCACGAACATTTCGCTAGCGCTGTACAATTACAGCACATCAGCCCATGCCAGAAGAGCTTAGAATCTAAGCAGTTTATGGGACACAATGACACCGATCGTATTGATTGTGGGGAAACCGGAAGTGTGAGTGCCTGGAGGAAAGGAGGAGGGGAAACCTCACGAAGCACGGGGTAACATACAACCCTAAATTGATATTATTGTATATGCTAAATGAGCATATAAAAAAATACCCACCTACGGTTGAGTGTGAGCGTTTTAGCGGGGGAGAAGGGGATGGACGCAAAACTCTGGATGGGGAGAGGCGTCCACCGAGCTTTCATGGCTCTTTAAGGACGAAATAATAATAATAAAGCTGTTGGACCCACGGCAGACCACCGGGCAGAGTGTAGTGAGAACCTTGGGGACCTCTGGGACCGCAGACAGGTTCTTTAGTGAGAACTTTCCAAATTAGGACTGTGTCATTTAACGGGGGGAGGCATGGCCCCCCTGGTCAAGGAAAGTGGAGTAGTCTGTACAAATTACAGCAAAGCACACAAGTGGTATTGACTCTATGTCAGTAGCGACAAAAAATCGCCTACCAGTAGCTCGTTGATGCAACACTAGGGACGCCTACGATGACAAAAACTATTCTTAGGATGGGGGGACATGTTGGTATTCTGGGATAATTTGGGCTTCCAACATGCTGCACGGACTCTATTTAATCGATTTACAAGATAAAAGGGTTTTGTAGCCGGTATTAGTCCAGTAGAATATCAAGAGATGAGTAATGTAGGATAAGGCGATTACCTTTTTATTTTATGGACTAACGGTCATTTTTACAGACAAGCTTTCGAACGAACTTTCTCTTAGTACTGCTCTCTGACCTGAGGGGAGGAAGATGGAAAGAGAGACAGTGTATCTCGCGAAAGCTTGTCTGTTAAAAATGCAACTGTTATTCCTTCATTAATAAAAAGGTATCACGCTTTAATATATACAGTACTTACCATCTATCCATTAGATTTACCTAAGAGTGAAAAAAGGAATGGTACATGAACCTTTGGGGGGAGGAGGAAAATATTTATCCCGGGGATTTATGGTATTTGCATTACAGTATATGGCTTGTTTGGCAACACATCCTTGCGGATGGGGGTACATACAGGGGGGGTGGGACTGGGGGCGGGACTAGGGAATTCATCGGGAATAGCCCAGTTAGTTTATGCATGTTGGGGGTTTCTCACTATAATATTTGTATAAAGACATACATCACTCTAGTCAAACCTTTATACCCTACCCATAATGTCTGTCTAACAGTTACATAGTAACATAGTATTGTAGGTTGTATAGAGGCATACGACCATCTAATCCAACCCTTATACCCTACCCATAATGACTGTCTAACAGTTACATAGTAACATAGTATTAAAGTTTCTATAAAGACATACACCTATCTAGTTCCAACCCTAACAGTTACATAGTAACATAGTATTGTAGGTTGTATAGAGGCATAGGACCATCTAATCCAACCCTTATACCCTACCCATAATGGCTGTCTAACAGTTACATAGTAACATAGTATTAAAGTTTCTATAAAGACATACACCTATCTAGTTCCAACCTTTATACCTTACCCATAATGTCTGTCTAACAGTTACATAGTAACATAGTATCGGAGGTTGTATAGATGCATGTGACCATCTAGTCCAACCTTTATACTCTACCTATAATGTCTGTCCAACAGTTACATAGTATTGGAGGTTGTATAAAGACATACGTCCATCTAGTCCAACCGTTATACCCTACACATAATGTCTGTATAACAGTTACATAGTAACATAGTTTTGGAGGTTGTATAAAGGCATACGTCCATGGAGGTTGTATAAAGGCATACGTCCATCTAGTCCAAACTTTATACCCTACCCATAATGTCCGTATAACAGTTACATAATAACATAGTATTGGAGGTTGTTTAGAGGCATACGACCATCTAATCCAACCTTTATACCCTACCCATAATGTCAGTATAACAGTTACATAGTAACATAGTATCGGAGGTTGTATAGAGGCAAATGTCCATCTAATCCAACCTTTATACCCTACCCATAATGTCTGTATAACAGTTACATATATAATACGTATTTTTTTTATACCCTACCCATAATATCAGTATAACAGTTACATAGTAACATAGTATTGGAGGTTGTATAGAGGCATACGACCATTTAATCCAACCTTTATACCCTAAGGTTGTATAGAGGCATACGACCATTTAATCCAACCTTTATACCCTACCCATAATGTCTGTCCAACAGTTACATAGTATTGGAGGTTGTATAAAGACATACGTCCATCTAGTCCAACCGTTTTACCCTACCCATAATGTCTGACATACGTCCATCTAGTCCAACCGTTTTACCCTACCCATAATGTCTGCATAACAGTTACATCGTAACATAGTTTTGGAGGTTGTATTAAGACATACGTCCATCTAGTCCAACCTTTATACCTTACCCATAATGTCTGTATAACAGTTACATAATAACATAGTATTGGATGTTATATAAAGACATACGTCCATCTAGTCCAACCTTTATACCCTACCCATAATGTCTGTCTAACAGTTACATAGTAACATAGTATTGGAGGTTGTATAGAGGCATACGACCATCTAATCCTACCTTTATACCCTACCCATTATGGGTAGGGTATAAAGGTTGGACTAGATGGAACACATAATCACACACACACCGGACACACACATGTAATCACACACACGGACACCCACAAATCTAATCACACTCACCGGACACCCACACATCTAATCACACTCACACACCGGACAGGATCACACACACACACCGGACACATAGACATGTAATCACACACACATGTTATCACACACACACACCGGACACCCACACATCTAATCACACACACACCGGACACCATCACATCTAATCACACTCACCGGACACCCCCACATCTAATCACACACACACCGGACACACACACACACGTAATCACACGCACACTCACCGGACACCAACATATGTAATCACACACACACCGGACACCCACAAATCTAATCACACTCACCAGACACCACAAATCTAATCACACTCACCAGACACCCACACATCTAATTACACGCACACACCGGACACCATCACATCTAATCACACACACACACTGGACACCGACAAATCTAATCACATACACACTGGACACCAACAAATACTCACACACCGGAAACACACACATGTAATCATACTTACTGAACAACCACACCATGTAATCATACTTACTGAACAACCACACATCTAATCACACACACCAGACACACACACATGTAATCACACCGGACAACCACACATCTAAAGACAAACAAACTCAACAGACACACACACACACACCGGACACACAGACATGGAATCACACACACACCGGACACACAGACATGTAATCACACACACACCAGACACACACATCTAATCACACACACACCAAACATACATCTAATCACACACACACCAGACACACACACACACATATAATCAAATACCAGCACAAAGAGAGTGAATGGAAAGACAAAAATGACAAAAACAAGAATACTACAACGCCTAACAAGTTAAGAAGAGTACAACAAACCAGCTCGAATGCGAGAATAACTGTGACACGGAAATAAGAAGTCTGAAATAAAAATAATAAAGAGAGTAGAGTATCAATACTCAAAAAGGAGAAAAAAACGTATTGAAACAGTGAAAATAGAAAAATGTAATATGACAGCCAAGTGGCAGATGCACACAAAAGGTTAAAAACAGAAACTTTAAAGCAAAGTAAATAAATTATAGTTTGAAAGTAAAAGCGGAGAAAAGGATATACCAAGTGTACCCTCTAGTTGGTAAATCAAGATGGAAGCCGCAACACACAAACTAGTCTTAGTATGAATCAATTAATCTTTATAAGAATTCAGGGAGTGAATAGCATCGGGAATATGGAATAGGGGGGAAGAATAGAGGGAACATGAGAAAGAGAAAAGTACTGGAGAGAAAACGACATAGCGTAAACTGGAGCAAGACACAGAAAGCTAGACAGGCAGAGAACTAGGATTTTATGGATCCCGCACATCTAACCACCTATACCCTAACCCCATAATGGCTGTAGAACAGTTTTAGTTAAAATGTCTATGGTTTGAAACTGACCTCACATCCAAACCTTTAGACCCTATCCCTATGTGTGTCTAACCGGTTACAATACCATAGTATGCGTAGGTTATAAAGACAACTACATCAGTTCCAACCCTTTATACACCTACACGTAAGGTCTCACGTTACGTACATAGTCACTAGTATTCGGTGGTTGGTACTCAGACTAACATCTCGAGTCCCACCTTTATACCCTACCCCATCAAATTCTTATAACAGTTTACTCGTAACATAGTATTGGTGGTTGTATAAGACATACTCCTCAGTCCACCTTTCTATCCCTACCCCCTAATGTCCTGTCTAAACAGTTACATGTAACGTGTCTTGGAAGGTTGTAAAACGACATAGTCCATCTATTCCCACCTTTATAACCCTACCCTATGTCTTTACAAAACGTTACATAATATAATACTTCATTTTTTTTTTTTTTATAACCCCTACCTCCATCGATGTCCTGTATACATTTACATAGCACATAGTATTTGGGTTTAAAGATGATACGACCATCTAGTCCAGTCTTTATACCCTACCCATATGTCAACATTCCTTAGTAACATTTTTGGAGGTTATCATAAGACATATACGTCATCTATTCCACCCTTTAGTACCCTACCCCCTAATGTCCTGCTCTAACATTCTTAACTGTAATTAACACAGTATTTGGTGGTTGTATAAAACCTACAGCCATCTAGATCAGCCTTCTCATACCTCCCCATTTTGCTTTATAACCGTTACAACATTAACAAGTATTGGATTTGTATAAAGAACCTACGTCCCTCTAGTCCAACCTTTTAATCCCTCACCATAATGTCAGTATCACACAGTTTTCATAGTACGACTAGTCATCGGAGGTTGTAATCGAGGTATACGTGTCCATCTAGTCCAACCTTTTATACTCTACCCATAATCTGTCTGATAATCAATCTACCTGTAACTACTTTTGTTGTGGCTCGTAGTAGAAGACAATACGCTCATAGTCCAACCTTTATCCCTATCCATAAGACGGTCAAAGGGGGGGTCTTGTTAACATTAACCTGGTACATATATTGGTGGTTTTGAGTGATAAGACATACGTCCATCTATACAATCTGTATACCTTATAGTACGCTCCTACAAAATTAAACAAGTCCGAAATCTGTAACTCCCCAAGTAAGGTTGTCAAACAAGCGCATTGTACAGTGGCAGACGTTGGTGTCAACCCCCCCCCCAACCACCTTTATTTAGGCTTGGTTTCTTCTTTTCACTTAATGTGGCCCCTTAACACCTCTCTTGAACCATTCACGTTCCTGTTCCAATAATGTTTAACTTATACTTTAACAATCTTCAAGGTATGTCCCGTTATCCTTAATATGCAGGTACACACTGTGAGGCCCTGATCCGAGGAATTGGCTCTTCTGAGCGGGGCCCGAACGTTCATCTTCCAGATTGCTGTTGGGTCTCCTCCCCCACATACAGATCATAGCATTCTTCACTGCACTGCACTTCGCATATGATGTCACTGACTGTATACACTGCAACTTGTCGTATATAGATGTCCTCTTTCACTTCACTGCGTAATATAATTCACTCTGCACGCGTTTTATGATGTCGCTTATCTTGTGTTTCGGTATTGGGTTCTTTTTGGATGTACCTATCGCTGCCTCCGTTGTGTTGTTTGGGTATAAGCAACGGGATACGGGTTTTATTGAAAATCCTCACGTTAATTTCGCGGAGACCCCTGCTACATTCTGGGATGACCATTGTTTCCTCTCTCCTTTCTTGATTTCTCCCCGTCACTGTTGGTATTCTGTTCTTGTTCTTTCCTTCTACTTCTTTAAACAAGGCCCAGTCTGGATATCCACAAGGTTGTTTAGGACTCCTCTGAGCGAATTCACTTTTCTATTAGCCTTCGCCTCTGTGCTTCGGCTAGGTTTGTAAAAAGGACATACGACCATCTAGTCCAGACCTTTAATACCCTACTCTCCTCTACATATGTGTCTAGTTTAAGCAGTTATCACTAGTAAACATAGTATTGGTGGTTGTATAGACATACGTCCAACTGTCCTACAAACTTTATACCCTAGCCCATATGATGTCCCTGTCTACAGTTTTTACATAGTAACGTAGTATGGAATGTTGTATAAAGACATACGTCAACTAGTCCAAACCTTTATAACCCTACCCATAATGTCTGTATAACAGTTACATAGTAACATAGTTTTGGAGTTTGTATAAAGCATCGTCCTCTCTATTCCAACCGTTATCCCTACCCATAAGTCTGTCTAACAGTTAACATAGTAAATAGAGTATTGGAGGTTTGTATAAAGACCATACGACCAACTAGTCGCAAAACCTTTTACCTACCCATATGTCGTCCATCGTTACATAGTAACATAATTTGGAGGTTGTGTAATACATACGACCACCTAGGTCCAGTCTTTATACCTACCCATAATGTCTGTATCACACTTCTAGGTAACATAATATTGGAGGTTGTATAAAGACATCCGACCTACCTAGTCCAGTCTTTATACCCTGACCAATAATGTTGTATAACAGTATCATATCCCATAGGATTGGGTTTGTTCAGACATACACTCCCTTCTAGTCAAACCTTTATCCCCTACCACTAATGTCTGCTAACAGTTCGCTAGTACCAGCTAGTATTGGAGTTGTATAGTAGGCTACGCCATCTCATCCAACCTTTATACCCTACCATAAATGGCTTTATAACAGCTACATCAGTAACATGTATTTAAGTTTCTAATAATACATCCCTATCTAGTCCAACCTTATTACCTTACCCAGAATGTCCTGTCTAACAGTTACATAGGTAACACTAGTAATCGGGAGGTATGTATAGATGCATATACAATCTAGTTCAACCTTTATACTCTCCCACATACTGTCTGTCCACAGTTACATAGTCTCTGGCGTTTTGTATAAGACATACTTCCATCGAGTCCAACCGTTATAGCCTCTACCCCCACTAATTGTCTTTATAGGAACAGTTACATAGTAACATAGTCATTTGGAGGTGTATAAGGCATTACCGTCCATCTCGTCCAAACTTTATATAACCCTACCAGTAATTCATGTATAACAGTTACATATATATACATACGTCTGTTTTATACCTCTATCACCTCATAATGTCCTTATACCCGTTTACATAATACCTAGTATTTGTGCGTTGTATAGAGGCATACGACCATCTAAAGCCACCTTTATACCCTACCCCTAATGTAGTATAGTGGAAGGTACCAGTCTTCACTATATAGTACGGAGTTGTATAGAGGTAATATGTCCACTGTCCCACCTTTATACCACCTACCCATAATGTCTGTCTAACCGTTTACATAGTAACAATCGTATTGGAGATTATATAAGACATACGTCCATCTATTCCAACCTTGATACCCTACCCATATGTTTTCTTATCATTTAAATAGTACAAGTATTGGGCGTTGTAAAGAAGGCATACGACCATCTAATCCACCTTTATACACTACCGCATATGCTGTATACATTTTACATAGTAACTAGTATTGAGTTTCTATAAAGGACATACACCTATCTATCCAACCTTTTTATACCTTACCCATATGGCTGTATAAACAGTTACATAGTACCGATATTTTTTGGAGGTTTATAAAGACCTATGTCCATCTACTTCTACTGCCAACAGTATCACCCTACCCATAAATGTCTGTATAAACAGTTCATATTAACAGTCTTGGAGGTTAGTTAAAGGCATCCGACCATCTAGTCCAAACTTTATACTCTACCACATAAATGTCTGTATACCCGTTACATATATAATAGCGTATTTTTTATACCCTACCCATATGGTCCATATACTTACATAGTAACATATATTGGAGGGTATATAAAGACATATACGTCCATCTACGTCCAACCTTTATACCTACCCATAATGTCTGTCTAACAGTTACATAGTGACATATCTTGGAGGTTGTATAAGACATACGTCCATCTAGTCCAACCTTTATAAATACCCTAACATAAGGTCTAACAGTTACTGTCATAGTACATAGTATAGGTGGTTGTTATAGACTACATCCATCTAGTCCAACCTTTCTACCTCCCATAATGTCTGTACTAAAACAGTTACAAGTAACATCGTATTTTGTGGTGTGTAACGACATAACGTCCATCCTAGTCCAACCTTTATATCCTACCCATAATTCTTTCCCTAACATTACATAGTACTCGTAGTATTAGGTTGTAAAAAGACATACGTCCATCTAGTCAACCCTTATCCCTACCCCAATAATGTCTGTATAACGTTAATATATAAAGACTTATTTTTTTATACCCTAACCCATAATGTCAGTATAACAGTTAATAGTACATAAGTATTTGAGGTTGTATAAGAGCATACGACCATCTAATCCAACCTTTCATAACCTACCAATACTGCTTGTATAAACAGTTACATATAACATAGTATTTGGAGTTTCTATAAAGACATACACCTAGCCTAATTCCAACCTTTATACTTACCCAGAAATGTCGTGTCTAACAGTTACATAGTAACCTAGTATCTGGAAGGTTGTATAGAAGCCATATGACCATCTAGTCCAACCTTTATACTCTACCTACCCATAATGTCTGTTCAACAGTTTTACATAGGAATTTGGTTGTATAAAGACCTACTCCCCTCTCATTCAAACCTTTATATACCCTACCAATACTTCTGTTCTTCAACATTACATAGTAACATATGTTTTGGCTGTTTGTAATAGAGGGCATAACGACCATCTAATCCAACCTTTATACCCTATACCCTAATGGCTTGTATAACAGCTAGGCCTAGGTACCATATTATTGAAGTTTCTATAAAGCATAACCTATACTAGATACCAAACACCTTTAAACTAACACATATCACACCCACTCATGTGTTTAACAGTTTACATATACCATAGTATTGGAGGTTATAAAGACATATACGTCCATTAGTCAACCGTTATACCCTATACACATAATGTCTGTCCCCTAACAGTTACTAGTGACATAGTTTGTAGGTTGTATAAAGACTACGGCCATCTAGTCCAACCTTTTATACCCTACACATAAGGGTCTACAGTACACTGTAATCGTAACTTAGTATGGTGGTTGTATAAAGACCTACTCATCTAGTCCAACCTTTATAACCCGAACCCATAATGTCTGTTTACAGTTACATAGCAATAAGGATTTAGGGGTTGTTAAAACCTACGTCCACTATTCCAACCTTTACCCTATCCCATAAGCTCTGTCTAACAGTACATATAACGTTTATTGAAGGTTGGTTCAACTACATCTACGTCCATCTATTCAAACCTTTTATACCCTACCCTAATGTCTGTATAACGTGACATAGTAACTAGTTTTTGGAGTTTGTATAAAGGCATACGTCCTCTAGTCCACACCTTGTAATAAAACCCGACCTACCCGTAATGTCTGTCTACAGTTACATAGTAATAAAAATATTAAATTGGAGGTTGTATAAACATCCGACCAACTAGTCCAACCTTTTATACCCATACCAATAATGTCCTGTCCATCAGTTACATAGTAACACTAATAGTGGAGGTTGTGTAAAGACATACTACCACCTAGTCCAGTCTTTAGAGCCTACCCATAATGTCCTGTATACAGTTACATAGTAACATATATGGAGTGGTATAAGACATACTACACCTAGTCCGTTCTTTATATTTATACCTACCATAATGTCCTGTATAACAGTTACCTAGTAAGCTAGGATTGGGGAGTTGTATAAAGACCTACTCCCTCTAGTCAACCTTTATCCCCTACCAATCAATGTCTGTCTAACAGTTACAGAGTAACATAGTATTGGCGGTTGTATAGATCGGCATAACGACCATCTAATCCAACCTTTTAATACCCTCCCCATAATGGCTGTATAACATCCTACATAGTAACAATAGTATGAAGTTTCTATAAGCATACACCTATCTAGATCCAACCTTTATTACTTACCCATAATTCCTTCTAAACTTTACCATAGTCACATGTATCGAGAAAGGATTATGAATGCTATAGACATCTAGTTCCCTTTATACTCTAACCCATAAGGTCTTGTCCCACAGTTACATAGTAATTTTGGAGGTTGTATAACGACCTACGTCCATCTATCCCACCGTTATACCTACCCTACCCTAATTTCTGTTGAACAGTTACATAGTACATTTTTGGAGTTTGTATAAGGCATACGTCCATCTAGTCCAACTTTAATAACCCTACCTCATAATGTCTGTATAACAGTTACATATAAACAGATAATCGTATTTTTTTATACCCATACCATACTGTCCATAACAGTTACCATAATAACATATTCATTGGAGGTTGTATAGAGCAATACGACCATCTAATCCAAACCTTTATAACCTACCCATAATTGTCAGTATAACAGTTAACATAGTAACATATTATCGGAGGTTTGTATATTGGTAGATTTCCAATCTAGTAGTCCCCACCTTTATACTCTACCCCTAATGTCTGTCCACAGTTTATAGTATTGGAGGTTGTAAAAGACATAACGTCCATCTAATCCACCAACCGTTAATACTATACCCTACACCATAATGTCGGTCTACCATTTCATAGTAACATAGTTTTTGTGAAGGTTGTATAAAAGGCATAGATACGACCATCTGTCCACTTTATTACCTTACCCATAAGGTCTGTAATAACGTTACATATATAATCGTCTTTTTTTTCTACCCTACCCATAATATCATTATAACATTTACATAGTAACATAGTATTGGAGGTTGTCTATAGGCCATACGCCCATCTAACCAACCTTTAAACCCTACCCATAATGGCTGTAAACAGTTACATGTACCATAGTAGTGGAGTTTCTATAAAGACAAATACACCCATCTAGTCCAACCTTTAATACCACCTTACCGCATATTTCTTCTAAACAGTTACATCGGTTAACATATATGTATCGTGAGGTTGTATAAGTCATATACGGACCCATCTATCCACGTTTATACCCTACCCCGCATGGCGGTATACAGTTATTATGTACATAGTATTGAGGTTATACTAATACATATACGTCCATCTAGTCCAACCTTTATACCCTAACCCCAAATGTTTGTGTCTAACAGTTACATAGTGAACATAGTATTGGAGTTTGTCTAAAGACTACGTCCATCGAGTCCAACCTTTATACCCTACACAAAGGTCTACCAGTTACGACATAGTAACATAGTATTGGTGGTTGTATAAATACATACAGTCCATCTATTCCAACCTTTCATAACCCTACCCATAATTTCTGTATAACAGTTCCTAGTAACATAGTATTGTGGTTGTATAAAGACTACGTCCATCTTCCAACCTTTATAACCCTACCCAAATGCTGTCTACAGTTACATGTAAACGTAGTATTGAAGGTTGTAAAAGACATACTTCCCTCTAGTGCCAACCTTTTATACCCTAACCCTACCTACCCATAATGTCTGTATCAAACTTTACATAATAATAACGTATTTTTTTATACCCTAACAATACCCTACCCCATAATGTCCGTATAACAGTTACATAGCACAGAGTAATTGGAGTTTGTATAAAGATATACGACCATCTAGTCCATTCTTTATACCTACCCTAATGTCTACAGTTACATAGTCCACATATATGGAGGTTATTAAAGACCTATACGTCCATCTAGTCCCCCAACCTTATACCCTACCCATAAAATGTCTGTCCTAACAGTTACTGGTAGCATAGTAACACATAATTGGTGTTTTAATAAAACCTCATCCATCTGTACCAACCTTTATACCCTACCATTATGGCTTTATAACAAGTTACCAGTAACATAGTAATTGGAGGTTTGTATAAAGAACCTACTTCCATCTATCAAACCTTTTAACCCTATACCAATAATGTCTGTCTAACAGTTAAAATCAGTAACATAGTCATGGGGGGGGTTGTATAATTCACGTCCATCTAGTCCACCCTTGATTACGCCTACCCATAATGTCTGTATAACATTTACATAGTTACAATAATAATGGATGTTTTATAAATTACTACCGTCCCTCTAGTCCAACCTTTATACCCTATAACCTATACCTATATAACCCTAGAAAATAAAACCCTATATAACATAACCCTAACAATACCCTACCTAAACCTAATACCCTACATATTATACCGTACGCCTAAAAATCAATGAATACCCTATATAAAAGAAATAAATATACCCTATATATACAAACTCACTTCTACCTAACCCTAATACCCTAACCTATTAAAAGAACCTAAACCCTACCTAACTCCTAACTACCTAAGAAAAATAACTAACCTAACCCTCATAAAACCTACCTAAAAACCCTACCTCTAATAATAAATTTTAAAACCTATAAACAAACCTAAAAAACTCCTAAAACCTAAAACTAACACCCTAAAATACCCTAATACCTACACCCTATAGAATACCTATAACCCTAAAAAAAAAAAAACCCTACAACCCTAAATCAACCGTTATACCCTACCTAAAACCTACCTAATAAAAAAAAATATAACTATAACCCCTACTATAACCTAAACCTATATAAATACACTAACCTACAAAATAATAAACTACATATCCCTAATAACCCTATACTACTACACTAGGTAACATAACCTAAAATAAAACCCTATAAACCTAAATAACCCCCATAACATGTCTGCTAACAGTTACATAGTAACATATATTGGAGGTTGTATGAAGACATACGTCCATCTTGTCCCACCTTTATACCCTAACCCATATGTCTGTCTACAGTTACAACATAGTAACCTAGTCTTGGAGATTATATATACGACCTACGTCCCTCTAGTCCAACTTTAACCCTACCCATAAGGTCTTTCTTACAGTTACATAGTCACATAGTATTGGGCGGTTTATAGAGGCATACCGGACCATCTAATCCAACCTTTATACCCTACCCATACTGGCTGTATAACATTTACAATTAACATAGTATTGGAGTTTCTATAAGCCATACACCTATCTAGTCCAACCTTCTACCTTACCCATAATGCTGTATAACATTACATAGTAACATACGTTTTGAAGGTTGTATAAGACATATGTCCATCTACCCCAACCTTTATATAACCCTAACCCATAATGTCCTGTATAACGTTAAAAACACCCTACATAGTAACATAGTCTTGGAGTTGTTAAGGCATACACCATCTAGTCCAAACTGTATACCCTAAACCATAATTTCTGTAATAACCGTTACCTTATACTACTATTTTTTTTATAACCCTACCCATAATTCAGTATAAAACGTTACCTATTAACAACTGTATTGAGGTTATATAAAGACATATACTTCCTCTCGTCAACCTTTAATACCACTACCCATAATGTCTGTCTAACATTTACATAGTGACATAGTATTGGAGGTTGTATAAGACATACTGTCCATCTAGTCCAACCTTAACCCTACACATAGGTCTAAACAGTTACTGTACCATAGTAACATAGTAAGGTGGTTGTAAATACATACATCCAGCTAGTCCACCTTTATCCCTACCCATAATGTTCTGTATAACAGTTTTACAATAGCAACATAGTATTGGTGGTTGTATAAGACATACGTCACATCTGTCCAACTTTATATCCTACCCATAATGCCTGTCTACCCTACATCTACAATAGTAACGTATATGAAGGTTGTAAAACGACATACGTCCATCTAGTCACCGTTTACCCTACCATAATGCTGTAATAACGTTACATATCTACTAATAATACGTACTTTTTTTATACCTACCATACTGTCATTATAATCATCACAGTTACATCGTAACTTCGTCTTGGGGTTGTATAGAGGCATACGACCATCTAATCCCACCTTTAATAACCTCCCATAATGGCTGTAACGTATATTAACATAGTATTGGGAGTTTCTAATACAAGACATCCACCTATCTATTCCAAACCTTTATTACCTTACCCATAATTGCTGTTAACAGTTACATAGTACCATAGTATCGGATGTGGTCATAGAGCCATATTAGACCATCTATTCCAACCTTTATCTCGACCCATAATGTCTTTTCAACAGTTACTAGGATTTTAGTTTGTATAAAAGACTACATCCCTCTAGTCAAACCTTATTTAATACCCATACCAATAATGTCTGTCTAACAGTTACATAGTAACATATTTTTGGAGGTTTTATAAGGCATCCGACATCTAAGTCAACCTTTATACCCGGTCCCATAATTGCTGTATAACAGCTACATAGTAACATATATTGAAGTTTTCATAAAACATACACCTATCTAGTCCAACCTTTATACCAATTACCATAATGTCTGTTTAACATTTTACATAGTAACAATATTGGAGGTTATATAAAGACATGATACTCATCTGTCCAAACCTTTATAACCCTACCCATAATGGTTCCTGTCTAACATTTACATAGTGACATTAGTATTTGAGGTTGTATAAAGAACAACGTCCTCTAGTCAACCTTATATAACCCTACACATAAGGTCTACCAGTTACTGTACATAGTAACATAGTATGGGTGGTTGTATAAGACATACATTCCATCTATTCCAACCTTTATACCCTAACCCCTAATGTCTGTTTAACAGTTTACATAAGTAACATAGTATTGGTGTTGTATAAAGAACCTACGTCCAACTAGTCCAACCGTTATACCCTACCCATACTGTTGTCTAACAGTTACATAGTAACGTAGTATTGGAAGGTTGTAGTAAAGACATACGTCCATCTGTCAAACCTTTATATACCCTAACCCATAATGTCTGTATCCACAGTTACTTCCTATTTTGGAGTTTGTATAAAGGCATACGTCCATCTATTCCAACCTTATCCCTAACCTACCCATAATGTCTGTCTAACAGTTACATAGTTATAGTATTGGAGGTTGTATAAGAACATCTGACCAACTAGTCCAACCTTTAATACCCTACACAAATGTCCTGTCCTCAGTTACATAGTAATATATTGGGGTTGTGTAAAGCCATACGCCCACCTAGTCCATTCTTTATAGCCTACCCATAATTTCTGTATAAACGTTTCATAGTAACATAATATGGAGAGTTGTTAGACAGACCAATACGACCACCTAGTCCAGTCTTCTACCCTACCAATAATGTTCTGTATAACAGTTACATAGTAACATAGGATTGGAGTTTGTATAAAGACATACATCCCTCTAGTCAAACCTTTATACCCTACCAATAAATGTCTGTCTCACCTTTTACTGTAACCTATTATTGGAGGTTGTATAGATGCATACACCATCTAATCCAACCTTTATACCCCTACCATAATGGCTGTATAACGCTACATAGGTTACTAGTATTGAATTTATAAAGACATACACCTATTCTAGTCCAACCTTATACCTTACCCCTAATGTTCTGTCTACCATGTTACATAGTCCCATAGTATCGGAGGATGTAATAGATGCATTGACATCTAGTTCCAACCTTTATACTCTACCCATAATGTCTGTCAACAACTTCATAGTATTGGAGTTGTATAAAGACCTCGTCCATCTAGTCACAACCGTTATACCCTACCCTACTGTCTGTATAACAGTCATAGTACCTAGTTTTTGGAGGTTGTATACAGGCATAACGTCCATCTAGTCCCAAAGTTTACTTTTATACCCTACCCATAATGTCCTTGTATAACAGTTACTATATAATCTTATTTTTTTATACCTAAACCCATAATGTCCTATAACAGTTTCATAATCACATAGTATTGGAGGTTTAGAGGCATACGACCTCTAATCCAACCTATACCTCCCTACCCATAAGTCAGTATAACATTTTTACATAGTAACATAGTATCCGGCTGTTGTATAGAGGTATATTTCCATCTAGTCCAACCTTTATACTCTCCCATATGTCTGTCCCAGTTTATAATAGTATGGGAGGTTGTATAAAGACATACTCCTCTAGTCCAACCGTTATACCCCTACCCATAATGTGGCTGTCTAAACAGTTACATAGTAACATAGTTTTTGGAGGTTGTATAAAGGCATACGACCATCTAGTCCCAAACTTTATACCTTACCCATATTCTGTATACACGTTTTCATATATAATACGTAGTTTTTTTTATAACCTAACCCATAATATCGTATACATTCCATAGTAACATAGTATTTGAGTTTGTATATAGGCATATCGACCTCTAATCCAACCTTTATACCCTCACCCTAACCATAATGGCTGTAAACAGTTACATAGTAACATGTATTGAAGTTTTCTATAAAGACAGACCCCATCTAGTCCAAACCTTATACCTACCCATGATGTTCTGTCCTCACAGTTTACATAGTAACATAGTAGCGGATGTTGTAATGAGAGGCTATGACCATCTAGTTCCAACCTTATATAACTCTAACCGATACTTCTGTCCAACATTTATATTATTTGATGTGTATCAAGACATATGTCCACTCTAGTCCACCGTTTAACGCTACCCATAATGTCTGTAATAACCGTTATATGTAACATAGTTTTGGAGGTTGAAATTCAAGACATACGTCCATCTACCCAACCTTTATACCCTACCCATATGATCTACCGTTTACTCACGGTACAAGTAAAATAGTATTGGTGGTTGTATAAAGACATACTCATCTAGTCCAACCTTTATACCCACCCATAATGTCTGTATAACAGTTCATAGTAACCTAGTATTGGATGTCATATCAAGACATACGTCCATCTAGTCCAACTTTTATACCTACCTATAATGTCTGTCTAACAGTTACATAGTAACATAGTATTGTAGTGTATCGAGGCATACGACCATCTATCCTAACCTTTATACCCTACCATATGGCTGTCCAACAGTTACATAGTATTGGATGTTGTATATAAAGACATCCTTCCATCTAGTCCCGAACCGTTATACCCTAACCCATAATGTCTGTAAGACCAGTTTACAATAGTAACATAGTATGGAGGTTATAGAAAGACATATACGTCATCTATCCACTTTTATACCTACCCCATCATGTCTGTCTAACGTTACATACTACATAGTATTGGAGTTTCATAAAGTCATCGTCCATCTAGTCCCACCCTTTATACCCTACCCTAATGTCTGTATAACATTTACATAGTAACATAATATTGGAGGTTGTATAAAACTCCCGTCCATCTAGTCCAACCTTATAACCCTACCCATAATGTCTGTCTAACATTTACATAGTAATATAGTATTGGAGGTGGTTAAAGGACATAACGTCCCATCTAGTCCAACCTTTAATAACCCCTACACATATGTCCTAACAGTTACTGTACATATTAACACAGTATTGGTGGTTGATAACGCATCCATCCGATTTGGGTACACAACCTTTTATACCCTACCCATAAATTCTTATATACATACATGTAACATAGTATTGGAGGTTGTATAGTCCTACTTCCCTCTATTTCCAACCCTTTTATTCCCTACCCATAATGTCTGTGAATACCAGTTATAATATTACATAATATTGGAGGTTGTATAAAGACATACGTCCTCTAGTTCCAACTTTATACCCGACCCATATGTCTTTCTACCGTTTACATACTAACATAGTATTGGGGTTGTATAAAGTCTACTTCCCTCCCTTTATCCCTACCCATAATTCCTGTATACAGTTATATAGTAACATAATATGGAGGTTGATACAGACATCGTCCATCTGTCCAACCTTTAACCCTACCCATAATTTCCTGTCTACAGTTACATGTAATATAGTATTGGAGGTTGTATACCAGACATACGCCCATGTAGTCCACCTTTATACCCTATACATATGTCTAACAGTTTACATTATCGTTGTATTCTAATTAGATCAACTGGACTTGGAATGTAGTTCTTGAAGAACTTACATTCAATTCAATAACTACCATTTCAAGTCCATTGATCTAATTGACTACAACCGATATAACCATGACCTGGTGAATGAGAACCTTCACAAGCCTCTAACAGTTACGGTACATAGTAACACAGTTTGGTGGGTTGTATAAAGACATACTCCATCTAGTCCAACCTTTAATAACCCTACCCATAATGTCTTTAATAACCTTTTACATAGTAACATAGTATTGGAGGTTGTATAATAACCTACGTCCATCTAGTCCCATCCAACCACCTTTTATTACCCTAAACCCATAATGTCTGGCTACCAGTACATAGTAACATAGCATTGGAGGTTGTATAAAGACATACGTTCCATCTAGTCCAACCCTTTATACCCTCCCCCCTAATGTCTGTATAACATTTACATAGAACATAGTATTGGTGTTTGTAAAAGACACTCGTCCATCGCGTACAACCTTAATACCCTACTCATTAATTCTGTCTAACGTTTACATAGTAACATCGTTTGAAAGGTTGATAAAGAACATTCATCCATCTAGAGTCCAACCTTTATACCTCGATCCATAATTTTCTGTCTAACCAGTTACATAGTAACATACCTTGGAGGTTGTATAAAGTCATACGTCCATCTAGTCCATCCCTTTAGTCCCTGCCCCATAATGTCTGTATAACAGTTTACATAGTCAATATAATATTGGAGGTTGTCATAAAGACACATCCTTCATCTACTCCCCTTTATACTCTAACCCATAACATGTCTTCCAACAGTTACATAGTATTGGAGGTTGTATATAGCATCCTCCATCTATCCCCAACCTTTATAACCCTACCCATAATGTCTGTATAACCTTACATAGTACAGAGTTTTTTGTAGGTTGTATAAAAGGCTAGACCATCTATCAAACGTTATCACCTACCCATAATGTGGCTGATAACGTTACATATATAATACGTATTTTTTTTTATCCCCTACCCATACTATCAGTATCACAGTTACATAGTAACATAGTATTGGAGGTTTTATGTAGAGGCATACTACCCATCTAATCCACCTTATACCCTACCCAAATGGCTGTATATCAGTTTACATAGTACCATATGTATTGGAGTTTCTATAAAGACAGACAACCTATCTAGTCCGACCTAGTCTACCTTACCCATACTGTCTAACAGTTTACCTAGTCACATAGTATCGGAGGTTTATAGAGGCATATGACCATCTAGTCCAACCTTTAACTCATAACCCCTATGTCTGTCCAACAGTTACTAGTATTGGAGGTTGTATAAAGACATGACGTTCCATCTAGTCCAAACCGTTTTAACCCTACCCATAATGCTGTATAAAGTTATCATAGGAACAATGTTTTTGGAGGTTTATTAAGACATATCGTCATCTATTCCAACCTTTATATCCGTACCCATATGGCTGTCTAACATTTCAACGTAACATAGGATTCTTGGGATGTTATACTACAGACATACGTCCATCTAGTCCACCTTTTATAACCCTCCTTCTATGTCTGTTCTAACAGTTACATAATTAACATAGTATTGTAGGTTGTATAGATCCTAACGACCATCTAATCGCTATCCATCACCTTTATACCCTACCCAATAATGGCTGTCCACAGTTCATAGTTTTGGAGGTGTATAAAGACATCCTTCCTCTAGTCCACCGTCTACCCTATGACCCATAATTTCTGTTATAACAGTGACATAGTAACATAGTATTGGAGGTTATATAAGAGACATATACGTCCATCTAATCCAACCTTTATACCCTACCCATATGTCTGTCTAACAGTTTATCTACTACATAGTATTGTAGGTTTGTATAAGTCATACTTCATCGTCCAACCCTTTATACCCTACCCCTACAGTCTGTATAACATTTACATAGTAACATAATATTGGAGGTTGTACCAGAAATACGTCCTCTAGTCCAACTTTTTATTACCCTCCCCATACTGTTCCGTCTAACAGTTACCTAGTATATATATTGGAGGTTGTTAAAGACATCGCCCATCTAAGTCCCACTTTATCCCTACCATAATGTCTAACAGTTACTGTACATAGTAACACCGGTATGGTGGCTTGTATAAGACATACATCCTCTAGTACAACCTTATACCCTACCCTAAATTCTTCATAACATGTTACATATTAACATGGTATGGAGGTTTGTATACAGTCATACGTCCATCAGTCCAAACCCTATTCCCACATATGTCTGATAACAGTTATATAGTACATAATATTGGAGGTTGTAACATAACAAAGACTTAAGTCCATCTAGTCCACCTTTATACCCTAGCCCATAATGTCCTGTCTACAGTTTACATACTAACATAGTATTGGAGGTTGTATAAAGGTCATTACGTCCATCTGTCCAACCCTTTATACCCTACCCATAATGTCTGTATAACAGTTTATATTGTAACGTAATATTGGAAGGTTGTATAAAGACTACGCCCATCTAGTCCAAACCTTTCTACCCTACCCTGGATGTCTGTCCTAACAGTTTACATAGTAATATAGTATTGGAGGTTGTATACAGACATAAACGCCATCTAGCGTCCAACCTTTATACCCTATACTAATGTTCTAACAGTTACTGTACATATTAACACCGTATTTGTGGTTGTATAACGACATACATCCATCTAGTCCAACCGTTATACCCTACCCATAAATGTCTGTCCTCAGTTACATAGTAACATAATAATTGGAGGTTGTATAACAGACATCGCGACCACCTAGTCCATTCTTTATACCCCTAAACCATAATGTCTGTATAACAGTTACATAGTACCATAATATTGGATGTTGTATAAAGACATACGACCACCTGTCAGTCTTTAATACCCTACCAATTTCTGTATAACAGTTACATAGTAACATAGTAATTGGTGGGTTGGTAATAAGACATACGTCCATCTAGTACAAACCTTTATACACTACTCATAATGTCTGTCAATCTGTCTAAACGGTTTTACATAGTAACATAGTATTGAAGGTTTGTATACAAGACATTCCCATCCATCTAGTCTAAACCTTTATACCCTACCTCTGTCTGTCTAACAGTTCATAGTAACATGTATTGGAGGTTTGTATAAAGTCATACTTCCATCTAGTCCACCCTTTTATTCCCCTACCCATATGTCTGTATAACGTACATAGTAACATAATATTGGTGTTTTATACCGACCTACGCCATCTACTCCAACCTTTATACCCTACCCATAATTTCGGTCGAACAGTACATAGTAACATAGTAATTGGTGGGTTGTAATAAAGACCTACGTCCTCTAGTACAACCTTTCTACCCTACCATAATGTTCTGTCTAACAGTTTTACATAGTAACATAGTAATTTGGAGTTGTACTAAGACATTCATCCATAGCCAACATGTATTGAGGTTGGATAAAGATCTACGACCATCTAGTCACAGTCTTTACTAACCCTAACCCATAATGTCTGTCTACAGTTACATGTAACTATGACATATGATGACATATATAAAGACATCTACGTCATCTAGTCCACCCTTTATCCCCTACCCATGAGTCTGTCTAACAGTTACTTATTACATACCTATCGGCGGTTGTAAGAGACATATGACCACTAGTCACTTCTACTCTACCCATAATGTCCTGTCCAAACAGTTACATATTTTTTGGAGGTTTTATACAGCATACAACCATTAGTCCAATCTTTATACCCTACCCAATGTCTGTAAACAGTACATATATAATACGTATTTGTTTTTATGACCTTACCCCATAATGTCATTAGAACGTTACATAGTAACATAGTATCGGAGGGTTGTATAAAGACATCCAAAACCAGCCTAGTCCACTTCTTTATACCCTATACCCATAATGTCTGTAGAACAGGTACATAGGAACATAGTATATGGGGTTTACAAGACTATATGTCCAGTCCAATCCAACTTTATACCCTACCCATAATGTCTTTATAACAGTTCCTAGTAAGCATAGTATTGGAGGTTGTATACAGACCTAACGTCCATCTTGTCCAACTTTATACCCTAACCCAATTTCTCCCCGGTTGAGCTACATGTATTTACAGTACTGGTGGAATTATCTCCCACAGGTGGCTACATTATGTTACAGATTGGGTAGAATATCTCCCACCGGGTGAGCTACATGTATGTTACAGCTGGGCTGGAATTTCTCCCATGGGGTGAGCTCATTATGTTACAGAATTGGGTGGAATTATCTCGCCACTGGTGAGCTACATGTATGTTACATACTGGGTAGAATTATCGTCCCACAGGTGAGTCTACATGTAGGTCCATACTGGGTAGAATTACTCTCCCACGGGTGAGCTACTGTTGTTACAGAGGGTGGTAGAATTATCTCCACGGTTGAGCTACATGTTATGGTTACCAGATTTGGGTTGGATTATCTCCACGGTTGAGCTACATGTATGTTACAGTTGGGTAGAATATCTCCCACGGGTGAGCACATGTATTTTACAGATTGGTGGAATTATATTTGTAGATCTTGGCAAGAAAACTACAGAGACCTAAAATTCAGTAGAACAAAAATGTATTTTACTTCATGAAATCATAATAATATAATACAAATTACATACAAATGAGATAAAAACAACAAATACATCATTTTATATATTAAATAAGTACAGAATCCAAACATAAATTAGGAAATATCCTGCAGAGCTTGCAATCTAGTTTATATATAACAATCTATCAGGCACCATTCCTGCAGGTTGGGGGTCCATCTTACCCAGCGAGGCTGGAGTTAACACCTCGGTCTCTTGCTTTCTTCTAGCTTCCCTCTCATCGGCCTCTCTTCTCTTCTTCTTTGCTCCTCTGCGTCCATTGGCTGCTCCTCACTACGATTCTTCTTTCTCTTCTACAGATTCCACTTCTTCTTTCTCTCTTCAGCCTCTTAATAAACGTCTCCCCTATTCACTGCATTGGCTTTCTATGTACAACCAATGAAATATTATTACAACACTACTCAATTCTTATTGCTGAGGCATGATCCCTTTCCACCTTCTATACAAATATATCTAGCTGAAAGCAGAACAATTTTAACCAACAAATCATTCTGACTGAATACATACGATGGGGTTTGTCACTAGTTTTCATTTACGCAACCAACCAGACTTAGCTGTTTTACTAGGTTACTGTAGAACCTTTTAATTGCATGAGCCCTAAATGATTTCTATTCTCCCCACTATAAGCACTTTCCCTTTTACAGAACAAGAAAAGATCTTATTTTACTTACTTTGAATTATTTATTTCGGCTGCCAGGCTGTGTTTGAGAATTTATTTCCTAAATTGGGGTTTTTTGTGAACAATCTCGACTAGTTTTGATTTTTAGAATCCAGTATAAATTGATCATTTTAGCTTCCCCTTTCATTCGGGTCTTCAACCTCATGTTGTTGCTTCCCATCTTCATCCTGATTCTAATCTGTTACTGCCTTACCTAATCCAATGTCTATCTACAATCCTGTCTACCTAGAGCCTGTCGATACCTACATCCCAATATCTATCTACCTCCGTCGACATATATTCTGCCACCACTCTCATCAATGTATCTCTATATATACCCTGTCTATTCTACATCCTGTCTATCTACTTCGGGCCTACCTCATCCCGCTGTCCTATCTACACCTGTCTAACCTATTCCGTCTCCTACATCCCAATTCTATCTACATCCTGTCTTACTATATTCTGCCTCCTATCTCACAATGTCCTATCTATACCTGTCTACCTACTTTGTCCTGCCTAACTATATCCTGATATCTTCTACCCCCGGTCTGTCTCCACCAACTTGTGATTTTAGATTCCCTTTTAACTGAATCATCTCGTCTTCTAAGCCTTTGCCATTCGGTTCCTGAAATCATTTGTTGCTTCCTATCTTCATCCCATGTCTATCTACATCGTGTCTACCTTCCGCCTGTCATCTACATCCTGTCTATCTATATTCTGCCTACCTACATCCCAATGTCTATCTATCTCAACCCTGTCCTACCTTTCACCCTGTCTATCTATATTATTCTTACCTATATCCCAATGGTCTATCTTACATCCTGTCTACTTCACCCCTGTCTATCTACATCCTGTCTATTTTATTTCTTCCTACCGACATCCCAATGTCTATCACAACACCCTGTCTACCTTCACCCTGTCGATCTATATTATGCTTACCTACAATCCAATGGCTATCTACATATCTACATCCTGTCTACTTCACCCTGTCATCTACATCCTGTCTCATCTATCTTTCTGCCTACCTACATCCCAATGTCTATCTACACCCTGTCCACACCTTCCCCTTCTATCTATATTATGCTTACCTACATCCCATTGGCTATCTCATCCCTGTCTCCTTCATACCACCTTCACCCCCTGTCTAGCTACATCCTGTCTATTTATATTCTGCCTACTACATCCCATGTCTATCTACAACCCTGCTACCTTCACACCCTTCTATTCTATATTCGCCTACCTATATCCAATGTCCTATCTACACACCCTGTCTCACCTTCACCCTTTCTATCTATATTCTGCCTACCTATATCACCAATGTCTATCTACCACCTTGTCTAACCTTCACCCTGTCTATCTATATATGCCTACCTATATCCAATGTCTATATCACCACCTGTCTAAACCTTCCCCTGTCTATCTAATATTCTGCTTACCTACATCCAATGCTATCTACTACACCCTGTCTAATCTATATTCTGCTACCTACATCCCAATGGCTATCTACAACAAACCCTGTCTATCTCTATTTCCTGCTTACCTACATCCCAATGTCCTATCTACACCCTGTCATAACCTTCACCACTGTCTATTCTATTTTCCTGCTTTACCTACATCCCAATTGTCTATCTACTACAGAGTCTACACCCTGTCTCCCTTCACCTGTCTATCTATATTCTGCTGCTTACTAATCCCAAATGTCTATCTCACAACCCTGTCTATCTATATTCTGCTTACCTACATCCCATATCTCTCAACCCTGTCTTCTATATTCCCTGCTTACCTCATATCCCCAATTTCTATCTACACCTGTCTACCTTCACCCTGTCCGCTCTATTTCTGCCTACCTACATCCCAAGTCTATCTACCCCTGTCTATCATATTCTGCCTACCGACAATCCCAATGTCTATCTAACAACCCTGTCACCTTCCACCCCTGTCTATCTATATTCTGCTTACCTACATCCCAATGTCTATCGAACACCCTGTTCTACTTATTCTTGCTTACCTACATCCAATATCCTATCTAACACCCTGGCTACCTTCACCCTGTCTATCTATCTTCTGCTTCCTACATCCCAATTTCTATCTACTCTGGTCTACCTATGTTCTGCCTAGCTATATCCCAATATTATCTACAACACCGTCGATCTATATTATCCTTTTTTATACTTCTGTCTTCCTATCTTATCTAGTTATGTCCTGACTACCTATATTCGTCTATCTATTATTGTCCTATTTTCATACTGTACTACCTACATACTGCTTTCCTATCTGCGCTCTCTCTAAGCTTAAACTGTTTACCTATATCTTGTCTCTCTCTAAGCGATATCTGTCTGCATCCCTACCTATCCCGACCTCTCATTACAAACACCCTGATCTCTAATTTCAAGGCCCAATCTTTTTCTACATCTGGAACTCTTTTTAACCACCGCCGGAATTCTTTTCTACAGCTGGAATTCTTTTTTACAGAGCCGGAACGCTTTCTACAGCCGAATTCTTTCTACAGTCTGGAACTCTTTCTACAACTACAAGCCCGAATTCTTTCTATTTCTAACGCTGGAATCGTTCTTCTACAGTCGGAATCTTTGGATTCTTTCTACATCGGAATTCTTTCTACACGCCGAATTCTTGGAATTCACTTGCTACAGCCGGAATTCTTTCTAACAGCCGGAACTCTTTCTACAGCCGGAATTCTTGAATTCTTTCTACATCCGGAAATTCTTTCTACAAAGCTGTAATTCTTTCTCAGCCGAATTCTTTCTACAGCTGAATTCCTTTCTAAACAGCGGAATTCTTGGAATTCTTTCTAACACCCGGAATTCTTTCTACAGCCGGAATTCTTGGAATTCTTCTACAAAGCTGGAATCTTTCTACACTAACAGCCGGAACTCTTTCTATCACCCCGGAATTCCCTTGGAATTCTTTCTATTCTACAGCGGCCGAATTCTTTCTACCAGAACAAGCCGGAATTCTTTCTACTCTGGAATTCTTTCCTACAAGCCGGAATTCTTTCTTTTCTACATCTGGAATCTTTTCTACGCCCGGAATTCTGTGGAATTCTTTTTTCTACAGCCGGAATCTTTCTACAACAGCTGGAATTCTTTCTACAGATCCGGAATTCTTGGGAATCTTTCTACAAAAAACGCCGAATTCTTTCTCTACAAGCCGGAAGTCTTTCTACATTCTGACTCTTTCTATTCTACAGCCCGGTTTTCATCTTTGCCATGTTTCCTTTTCATTTCCTCTTCTGTTTGCACTTTAATCGCAAACATAGATTTCTATAATTCCTTTTCTTGACAATCGGGAACACTGCACCAAGACAAATTCTCTCTAAACAAGCCACCACATGCTCCCCCGCTCCCCTTCGGGTTGGTAAGTCATCCTGCTAATTCATCTAACAATATTGTTTTATATAATACATTAGAGATCTTCCTTCTTTAATTTTTATTCAAATTATAAATTCTCCTTCTTCCTTATTGGTTTTTTACGTGTGTTCTACTATTGGGGTCTAATTGGTGTTCCCTATTATATTTTATTATCTCCTGCAGTAAACCCCGTACTAAGCGATATCGGCTATTATAAACCGATGGTGCCTGAATTATCACTGGTTGGAGCCTCCGGACCCCACGGATGAACCGTAACTAGAAACTCCTACGCAAAGCTCCCTGCACCTTTATTCAACAGACTGAGGAGTTTGAGATCAAAAACTTGAAAGTAAATGTCATCTCCCCTTGTTTATTGAAATATTAACACAAAAAGGTCTATGAAGGTTTATTTAACTCTATCTAACTCCTATCTTTCTCTTTTAATAACAAGAGTGAGACATTAAAATGGGGGTCATCCCTAGAAAACACCAGAGCGACTTTATCTCCACGTTACAACACTCCCCACTATATGTATCCACCTAGAAGGGCCCTACTGCAGAGAGCCGTTCCCTCTGTGTGGCCCTACTCTGGTGAGGATTATGATCTGGCATTTCATCAGGTTCTCACCAATGGTTAGAGCAGATAAAAAAGCGAATTTAAATATAATCTTTCATCCCGCCATATACCTGCTCCTAATAACCCATTACAACCTAAAACCCTCTTTCCACCTTAATGCTTTGCTGGTAATAGGAAAAGGAAGTTATTATTGTTACTCTACTGCTTAAATAGTTCTCTACATTCCAACTTTCTGTACATTGTGGTTCCTTACAAGGCGAGCTATCGAACTTTTCGCCAAGTCTAGACGTCGCAGGTATTGTAAAAACCCGTGCTGTAGAAGTCCATCGCGCTCGTCTTCCCTGTGGATTCTTGCCCAGACACAAAATCCAGAAGTCCTCTGAATTGCTTAGACCTTGAGAGAAATAATCATATCAATACCACACGTCATCTCTAACACATCCAGGAGACTCTATACACCATCCTGAACACAGTCATTACTCACCATAATCAGGGAGACTTCAGGGTCGGGTCTCTCCCCATTAAGGATCAGATTCTTTGCTGTCCGTCTGGAACGTCTCCGCAAAGTAAAGTTTTATAGGACAAAAACACATTAGAAATTAATGGAAATCACCTTTCATTTTAGACCATGAATCTATAGTAACAATACAGTCGGCTGATTGGAAATACCCCACGTGAGTTAAAGGGAGGTAGCGATTTTGTTGGAATTGGTCGTTGAGTGCAGTGTGTAGTCTCTTCTGGATATTCTTAGTATTTACACATAGTGACAATAGTGAGTTTTACTTCGTGCTCTCCTCTGCATCTCTATCAGACCATCCACAAATGACCAAGATGTCACACTAAAAGAAGAGATTAAACATTAGATTATCGGAGGGACAGGAATCCATGTTTTTACTTCTTCCACAAGTGTTTATTACTGATAGATGCATAGGTGTCGACTGTAAGGTCATACACATTTGTAATTACAGGGGCCTGACCACCAGCGGATCTTCAACAGCCCTGTAACGAATGGCCATTTCACATACAAAGTGCCCCATTCACGGCAACCGTATTAGCTGAACCGGCTTGGGTACACACATCATGGCAACGTGGTTCAGCCACCGCCCCCCCCCCCCCATCCCCCCAGCCAGCCCGCCCAGCCACCACCCGTGTATCGTACTTGTGAATGAGGCTGAAAGAAATATAACTGAATTGCTTAATTCATGAAATTGGCCATTACTATAAAGAAAAATGGTCAGAACGGAGTCACCACATTCTACTAAGACCTTATTAGTCAGTAAAAGGTGCCCATACGTAATTGCGATATATCACCCATGTGTTAGGGGCTGACTCCGATGGCCCGTAATGCCGTCGAACCAACCGTGAGCTAGACTAGTACCTTAATCATTACTGGGAGATTTCCTTACCATGATATCTTACCCCCCTGTATAAAAACCTAGCCATGTATTGTGACAAGCATCTCATTATTACTTCTACACTTCCGATACATGGTATCCTTGGCTTTCGTCAAGCAAACATCTGATCACTTCGGCAAAAAAAACAGGGGGCCGTCCATACACAGTCCCGCGATGCCGCGCTTCTGTCTTCTTGCCCGTTTAATATTTTGGCCAATCCAAATCAGCTTTAATTACACATAAAAAAATTAATATTTCCCACTAATTAAATGTGAGCTAATCGATCACAAAAGCTTCTAAAATGCATTAATATCTAATAAACAACCCCTATACGTGTTATCCCAGGTACCTGCACTCTCATATCATGGACAATTCATTCCATCTTTCCATATTCCATATTGAAGGGTTACGCTAGTCACACACATATTCCAGTAATGTTCCTGGGATCCAATGTGAATTGATAGTATCATTGGGTCGGGTACCAGAGAGTATCTAGATATGTTCCCATATACATTACACAAACCTTAACATTGGCCATAACCTGGTGGGACTGTTTATTGGAACATCGGAGGGAAGCGTATGGCCACCTTTAGCAGACAGTGTACAAATCAGTGAAAGATTGATTTCCTTACCTATTTTTACGTCCCCAGCACATGAATAGAATCTTTTGTCCCTTAGACTCGGTGAGCAATATTCCTATTATGGATGGTAACGTAATCCCTGCATGAGATTGAAGACAGACACATTAACATTCCTTATAATCCTCTACGATACATTAGTTTAGCAGTTCTGTGTGTGATGTGAACAATAACGCTTGTCCATATAGAATCCCAGTCCCGTGATATTTCTGTTTACCGTCTCATCGGTATATAAGGAACTAGAGTCCGATTTACAAAACGCTGCTTTGTTTATTGAATCCTATCATAAAGAATTGGCGGCTCTAAAAATTAAGAAACACGGTGTTTGTGTATTAATATGGCTTCAAATCATACTCTAATTTACTCCATAAATCTTCCTTTAGTTTGGTAGAAAACCTGCATTAGATTCTTAATATCCACCCTGCTGTACTCGATAGACTATTACTAGTCTCCTTAAATATCGCTAATGTACTACAGGTCCGTACACACGTCCATATTTCATTTCCACCCCCGAGTGCATATACATTGTGTGATTTACGACCCAAACACGTCGTTCGTCACGCACTGGGAATCGTTTCCGTACGTGTCTCGGACGGGTGTACGAGGCCTTTAAGTATATTTGTTGAGTTATGAAATCCTTGTATTTATCTTGCCGTCTATAATAAACATCTTCCATGTCGTTGAATGAGAACCAAGACCGTTCAGAAAGTTCCCTGCAGGAATCTCCGTTGAGACATAGCGAATCCCAACTCTCCTCCCGGGAAATAGTTTTCTATAGAGCGAATAGTGGACTTTAAGGAGATTATCTAGACCCTCCACTGCAAACACCTCATTATGATCTACAACGGAAATAAAATGTATTTTAGTGATAGGTAAAGAAGATTTCAGTGTGTCAATTCTACGGAATATATTTTCTATAAAATCTAGTAATTTCTATTAAGTGAACCCAAGCTCACCCAGCACCAACTATAACTGTGCTGAGTGTAGCAGATTGTTTACGGTAGCCCCTTCTTATAGGACTTTCTATCCTCCGTGTATTAAAGGGAGTCCCACAATGGGCTGGACTATTACTATATTTACCAACCCCCCCCCAAGTACATTGACAAATGGTTTTCCTTACCCAGAAAAGCTTTTTTTTTTCTTCTGGGTCCCCCTCTCTGGGTCGTAGTGGTTGGGTAAAAGCATTCCAGAAAACCAATGGGACAATAATTTTTTTTTCCCCGTGCTTCCACTGTGTTTTTTTTTTTTGAAATCCAGAACAGGCCCCCCTTCTTTCTAAGTCCCGGTTTTTTCCCTGGTTTTTTTTAAAACACCAATAAATGATAAAGGTTTTTTCTTACATTAACAAACCGGACCCGGGGTCCAGAAATTTTTTACACAGTATCAAGAAAGAACCACGGATTTTTCTTAATCATTTTTTTTTAGCAAAGCAGATTTGCTAAATTTTTTAAGGTTCTTTTTGTTTTCTAAGGAAAAAATAACTTTTCCTAATTTTAAAAAAATTGGGCCCGTGGTTTTTGCCTTGTATTTAAATTCTTCTAATTTCCTCCTAAACAACCAGGGGCCCCCACCTAGGACAACATGCCCCTGGGCGGAAGTCCTCAATGGTGTTTGGGGCCCCCCCCCAGGGCCGTTGGGAGCCCCCCCCGAGCTACCGGGGTGGTACAGCCCCTCTGGGTCCCAATTCTTGCCCAAGCCTCCTGCCCCCAAAATGTCTTGAAAAAAGCCACGCCAACACACGACCCCACAGAAATACGGAAAGCCCCCCCCTTGCCACCTTTTCCCCCCCCCCCCCCCCAACGCCCACCCTGCGGTGTCAACGCGGAGACCAGGGTTTGGCAAAATCACTTCTTTTTTTAATTAACACTGGACGCTGAATAAAAATAAATATTCAACCAATGAAAAACCAATTGTGTAATATTAAAATTTACAATAACATTTCAATATTTTTCCCCATCCATGGGGAGTCCGTCCCCCCCCCCCCCCCCATGTTTCCCAATATACAGGGAGCCAATCCTCTACCACATATCCCCAGTTAAATATAAACCCTCCTTAAATCAGAATAACCTTTTAACCGGTCCCCCCCCCCCCTAACAATCCCGCCACTTTTTCACGGCTTTATGTCCACCAAGAAAAAGCCGGCCTTTTTAAAATATTTGGGGTTTTCCTGGAATAAAAAACAGATTGGTCCCCAATTTTAATATTGTTACAATCATGGTGTCTAGAAAATGATTTAAAATAGAAACGTCTCAAACCTTTACTTTGTGTAGACCTTTTTTTTCCTCCTCCCCCGAATCCCTCCCAGAGCCCCCCCCGATAAGTTTTGGCCCAATTACCTTCCAACTTGGTTTTTTGGGAATTCCTAAACATCAATAATGGTCAAAAAATAAGGTTATAAAAAAATAATAGCAAAATAAATTTATAAATAACAATAGGGGAAAAAAACAGCAACCAAAAGGGAAACCAAGTACAATGGAAAATATTTTATCCCCAATAACAAGACAGTTTTTCATTTCCATCGCGCATTTGTCCTTTACTAACCAAACTTCCTGTAATTAGAAAAAACCAAAAATGCTGTAGTACAACTGACCGTCATGGGACCAAATTCTATTAGGGGAACGTATACCAAAATAGATTTCTTCAAAATTTTTCGTTATCGTTAAGATTTACAATCGGGTAAAAAATTTTAACGATCATGAAAATTTACGATAAAACGATCCGTACGTTTAAGTAAATCGTCTTAAGCCCCCTCGTGAAATTGTAAGAAACTAAAAACCGATTTGTTTTTTTTTTTTTTTTTCCGATCATTTTCAATGGCGCCGAATACCGCAAGCCCTTTGAATATTATAAAAATACGGGCCCTACGGGTCCTGGAAATTAGTCCCCCAGTCCCCTTTAATCCCGTTGGGTGACTTTAAATCACACCTCAACTCTTTATACACAGGTTTCTAAAATAATGGCCCCTGGCCCTCTGAAACATTGTCAAACCAAATAACCTGCCCCAGATTTCCAAGTAATGTTTTAATTTTTTAAACTTTTACTGATGACCTTGTTTTTCTCCTATTAACAAATTTCGATGACCGAAACTTTTCCCCCTGACCCTCTTTTGGGATTTCCCTGAAAGAAAAAAAAAAAAAGTTTTATATTTTCTATACTACCCATCTATATTCAGCTAATTACGCTATTTGGTTAAACTTTTGTCCTTATTTATTTAAAAAGGTTTTCGTTTTTTTTTGTTACTTTGTTTTAATTTAATAATACATAATACTTGTATTTTAGATTTCCCCTTATTACTATTAAATGTTTGTTTTCCATCAAATCTAAATCGTGAAATTAAAAGTTTTGACTGCTTAATAGTTTTTTTTTTGTAGAAATCTGTTCCTTCCTTTTTCACTTTTCAACTTTTTTCCTTTTTCTTTGGAAATTTCCCCCCCCCGCTGCCTTGGTATTTTTGCCCTGAAGGAGGGAAGAAGAAATTTAAAAATAGTTTTTTTTTATAAGACATTTTTTCATTTTAGAGGAAAACGTGTGTAATTTTTATGGGCATCAGTAAATTAATCAACCATTGTATTGTAAATTTTTCCTAATATTTTAATACATTATCATTTAATTACTACTGAGTAAATTTAAATTGCAATCAATTTAGCAAAGTATTTAAAAATCGTACATTGAAGAATTGTTGGGACCTATCTAAAGGGGTTTCAGATCCATACCAACAGGCATATAGAACATCGTGCCGCCCCCCATATTAATCAATGTAGCAGATCTAGATTTTTAAGGGTTTGAGAACAAGTATACAAAGGCCCCCCCTTAATTCACCGGTTTCTTCTTTAGCGCAATTTTATATAAGGGAATTAAAACAATTTACATTATTCCCTGAATAACTTTTTAAACATTAAACATTGGAAAAATTAAATGGCTCTTTACTGAAATAGACCTTTTCTTCCTTTAAAACTTTTTTTTTTTGTACTTTTTGGTTTTATCTTCTTCTTAACCCGTCTGAACATTGTCCCCCCCCCCCCCCCCCCACCTTGGTAAATTTTGTTTTTCCTTAAGGTGGAAAGTGTTTTAATTAAAATTTTTTTTTGTGTTTTGTTTTATTTATTAGAAACATGTGGCATGAATATACTGCAGTCAGTTTTTTCCCCCCTGAAGAAGTTGGTCAATTAATATCGTCAGAGTGGAAAATTGTTTGGGGGTGAAACCGAATTGTTCGTGGGTTTTTCCCCACGTGAAATCTTCCGTCCCCCCCCCCCCCCCGAAGTTCCCAGAACCCTGGATCCCCATCCTTCCCCTATTTCATAGGCCAGTTTTGGGGATACAATAATTGTTATAAAAATCTCACAATCACAATGAACGGAAAACACAAATGAACATCATTGTTTATTGTTTTCCTATAAAGGTCTGGTGTATATCCATTTGGGTTTTAGAAACCCAGGTCACGTTTATTAATACGTTTAATAAATGTAACCACTGTTACTATCTTTGTTGTCCCATAAGAAAATATAACACAAACCTTTTAGTGGGTAGGGCCAACCTTGTAATAATGTACACATTACCTCTTCATTTGGGTTCAAATAAGGGGTTTTTGTGTAAAACACACAAACTGGAAGTTGGGTGGTTTATTCTGCAACAGATAAATTCTCCTTTTGCCCACCAACTGGCCCTCAATAAAGGGTAACTCTAATTGTATTAATATATAGAGGAAACCCTCCAAATAGTTCCTGCCAAATAAGGAGGGCCAACGGGAAATGATTTACATGGAAAAGGAAACCAAATGTTACCTTGGCTACGTTACTAATTATAATTTTTTATTTTATTATAGTTTTTTAATTATAATTTTTACCAGCTTTATTACTTTTTTACTTTTCCTTTCCAATTGAGAAAGAAATCCCTTTTTTGAACTGTCTTTTTTCCCATATGGAATTGTTTTTTCCCCCCCTCCTTTTCTCCATCTTCAACCTTTCATTTCGCATGAGAGAATAAACAAATGGAATTTTTGATATTTTTTGTCCCCCCCCTACGGATATTCCCTCACTACCCTATAAAATACCCGCAGAATAAAAAACAAAGCACAATTTTCCCTAGAAAGGGAAAAAGAAAATGAAGGGAACAAAAACCTGGGGAACCCCACTCCCCATCGCCTTACAGACCGCAACTAATACTAAACATTTTATTGACAATGAAAAAAAATTTTGGAACCCCTTTCTTATAACACCAGGGGAAACAAACAAAACCCTTAAAATGGGTATCGAATTGGGGGGGTTTTTTTTTTTTTCCCCCCCTAAAAATGTACATTTATCACGCTTTTTGTTTCTTTGGTTTTTGTAAAAAATTTTTGGTCAGAGTCCCATAAAAACCTTTCCTATTCCTCTGTAAAATTTTTTTTTCCCCATTAGAAAATGATCCCCCCAACCATCCCTCTTCTATGGTATGGACATTTAATTTTCCCAAATGTTGTCCTATGAAAAAACAAAATCAAAATAATAATAAATTATGCAGAAAATCCAAAAAAATTCAATGTTTTTTTACTCCTCCCCCCCTTCCAATGAACCTCTGAAAATGTAAAATGAAGAAGGATTGGTTGGTCAAACGAGTGTTGTGTGGAAATATATCAATGATTGAACCATCACCGTATTGGGGGAATTTCAAGCCCCAAGATAAATTATGGTACAAATGGTTGTGTTTTGTGCCGCATGGACAAACGGGGTGTGGGCTTTGGCAGGGAAAGACCATTCCCCCCCACAAATGATGGTCCCCCCCAATCCAAAGTAAGAAATTTTTAATAAGTGGAAAAAATTTTGGAGTTTTAAAACAGGGGAGTTGGTAAAAATTTTGTCCTGACAGACCACATCTCCGCTCTAAAAAATCTTCCCTACAAAGATACGCATTTTTATACCTCCAGATTGCCCCCACCTTTATCCTTTCTGTGTCCCAGTACAACTATCCCCCCTATTAAAATTTCCTATGGGTATTTTATTTTTTTTCCCATATCCCCTCCGTGGGGTTTCTGCCGCGGTGGGAATTTTTTTGTTTTCCCCATCGTTTTTGCCCCGGATGATTGCCAACAAATCGAATTTGGAAGAATATTGTGAACCATGAGCCCCCCCTGGTACCCTACTTTCAATTGTCCCCCGGTCCCCCCTGAACCACTCCCCCTACAACAAAAATTTTTTTTTTTGTTTGTTTTTTTTTTTCCCTTATTTTCCTTTTCCAGGACCGTTTCCCCCCACCCCACCAAACTGAAAGTTTTTTAAACCCTTAACTACCCTGGCCCTGTAATTACCCCCAACCTACCCCTTTTTTGTGGGGGGAACGACGACCCTTTTTTTTTTTGGAATATTGAAAAATAACATCAGCCCCTTTTTTTTTCCAATTCCAGAGTCCACGATTCCGGGGAACCATGGAGGGAATCTGCCCAAACAATGAAACCAATTGGCCTAGACATATAAAAACTGAACTTAGCCTTCCCAATCAAAAAGCCTTTCCTTTTATATTAAAAGTTACAGGAACACATCTGGTAAATTTAATAAGGAAAAAGTCCATGGGTGGGTGGGTGGGGTAACATGTCACTTTTTTCCCAAATTCACCCACCGCCATTTTTATCCCCAATCCCCCAACCAAAGGGTAAAAATTAAATACAAGTTAACAATTTAAAGGCCCCAAGTCCCCCAGCCCCTTTTCCCCCCTAGCAGATAACAGATAAACGTTTGGCCCCCCCCCTTTTGGTAAAAAACCAACCAGGTGCTGTCCCCATCCAAAAACCAAAACAAAAAATAACTAAATCATTATTCCTACCATCTTTAACCCGGTCCCACCCCCCCCCCCCCCCCTTTTTCAGTGGGGGCATTGAACAGCTTTTTTAGGCCGTCAGTGTTCCGTTGGGGGTGGGGGGAATTGAGGCCACAAGAAGGGCAAAAATCAGATGGTGGGAGAGGTCGAACCCCCTGGGTAACGGGTTCCCCCCGCGTTTTTTTTTTTCCTCTTAGTGCCACGTGTTGCCCCCCTAAGGGGTTTCAATGAGGTTTTCCATGGCGAGATGGCATTCTTTCCAACGTGGAAGGGGGTAAAAAAACCAACCATATTTCCCACACAGAAGAAGCCCCCCGACCGGAGCCCCGTAAAACCCACCGGGGGTAACCTGTAATAATAAAAGAAAAATAATTTTGGAATATAATCAAACCAAAAACATCTCCCCAGTTGGGGACCTATGAGCAAATTCAGTTTTGTTTTTTGTACATATAACGGTAAACACCCAGTAAAAACCAAACCCACCTTATCTTGGGTAACCCCCCCCCTAGGTACCCCCACTTTTTCCCCACCTCCCCTCTACCCCACATCAAGGTTTGTTTTGTTTTAAGGGTTTTTTCCGTCCCCCACTAGTGGGGTACAACCCCCACATCTAATCACAACACTCACCGCGGAAACCCCAACACATTCTAATCACACTTCACCGCAAACCACCCACCCACTTCTTTAAATCCACACTCCCCACCTCACCGGACCCCCCCAAAACTCTTAATCCAACTCACCAAACCACCCCTGAAAAAACCCAACAACATCTAAATCACACTCCACCTCCACCGGAACACCCACACCATCTCATTCCACAACACACACACTCCACCGGAACACCCCCAACAACCATCCCTTTAAATCACAACCTAACCGGACCCCCACCCACCACAATCTAATCCACACCCTCAAAACCTCCACCCGCCGAACATCCCACACAACTACTCCACTCACCACCGGACCCCACACATCCCTAATCACACTTCCCACCCACACATCTTATATCACAACTCAACAGGAACACCCACCATATCAATAAATCACAACTCAAACCGGACACCCACTTTAACAACCTCACCGGACACCCACAACATCTAAATTGACACTCACGGAACCCCACACCACACCACATCCTAATTTTTACACAACAACAACATCGGCAACCATAACAAAAATCTAAATCACACACAAGCCGGACACACAACACATTTTTAATTCACCACACAACTCCAGGGACCAAATACACACCCATCTTAATCACACCATCAGGGACCAACATTCTACTCACAAACCCCAACCCTGAAACACACCCACTTTCAAACACAACACACCACACACTCCGGACCACCACACAACCTAAATCCTCACCACAGACACACCAACCGGGACCCCCCCCCACACACACCGTTAAATCACACCAAAACATCATCTAAATCACACACACACTGGGAACAGAAAACACCAATATTTAAAAACTAACCCCTACCGGACCAAACCCACAACATCCCTTTAAATTCACGTTCTATTTCAGCCACACCAACACAGGAAAACCCACACCCAACAAAAACCACAACAACAGCGTATCACCACTCACAACAACATAGACCCACAACACCAACGCATCTATTACCACACACAAGGAAACAAACATACATTCTAAAATCACACACCAACACAACAAAATAACCCGGAAACACAAGCACAATGTAATTTACCACCACCAAGTCTAAATCACAACACACAATGGACACACACCACCATTCTAAAAATCACCCCACACATCCTAATTCAACCACAATACACACACCGAACACAACACACACAACACACATGTTAATCACAATACCCACCACCGGAACACAAACCACACATGAATCACCAACACAACCGGAAAACACAAACCAACACACAAACGTGCAACACACACACAACCGGGACCCACACACAAATTTAATCCACAAAACACCGGACACGACCCATGTAAATCACACCAACCGTAAACAACAAAACACAAACGGGTCCGTTGTACTTGGGGGGGGCCCCCCGGGCTTTGCAGGGTCAACCTAATTTAAATTTCTCTCCTGTCAGGGGACATAACAAAGGCCGGCGCCGCCGCAGGAAAAGAGACCACCCCGAATGCCCAGCCTTGGAGGAACATGGAGCCCCGATGGCCGGCCGGCAAAGGTTTTTTGTTCCAATGGCCGCGGAAAACTTAAGAAAACCCTTCTGCAAGCCCCTCAAATGGAACGGCAATAATGAAAGTTTTTTTCAAAAGCCCCCCCAGGTCCCCCAGTCCCCCCAAGGAACAGAGAATAGTAAGGGGGGGGGCCCAAGGGGGGGTGGGGGGGCTTTTTTTTGGGAGAAAGAAAAAATGACCCCTGCCTGTTTTTTGCTTTTTTTTCCCCCACACTATTTGGTGGGGGCCAAGCCAGCCCTGGGGCCATTTGGTAAACAATGGTTTTTGGGAAAAAATTGGCCGTGGGTAAAAACAGGGCATATCTGTTTGCAATTCAAGTCCACCCCTTGAAAAATTGCCCCACCGGAACACCCAAATTGGCCCAACCACTTTAACCAGGACTGCCAATTTTTGGGCCCAACCAATTAAACAATGCCCCTGATGGTCAAGTTGGGCAATTGAGAGGGGTTCGTGGGGTTCAACAAACAACACCCTGGGGACACCCCAACCCATGGTTTATCAACAACACACCCTGGAACCCAAGCACCCACATTAAATAACAAACAACAAACACCAACTTCCCACCACACAAACCAACCCAACAAACCCCCGGACCCACACACCAATCTGGTAACAATCCACACACAACACACACAAGAACAATTCACCACATCTAATCACACAACCTGACACCCCCCAAATCTATCCAACACCTCACAGGAACCCACCCACACACATCTTAAATTCACCACTCCAACCACACCGGACCCCACCCCCAACCACATCTAATCAACACACCACCGGACACCCCCAAAGTCCCCACATCCTAATCACCAAACCTCCAACCGAAAACCAACCCCCCAAATCTTTTAATAAAACACCACAAAAACCCCAACACCCCAAAAACACCACCAACCACCCCCGTACAACACAACAACACTTGTTAAATTCCAACACACGCCACAACTTCACCGGGACCACCACCCTATTGTAATTCAACACCCCACACACCACCGGACACCCCAAAATCCACCCCCCCACCCCTACTCCCCACTCACCAGAAAAACCCCCACCCACAATTCGTAATTCAACGGCCAACCAACCCGGACACCATCACAATCTATCACAACACACACAAATGGACACCGCCAAAATCTAATCAACATACACCCGGGGACCACCCACAAATTACTCACAACAACAAACGCCGGAACAACACCACACCAGTGTTATTCAATACTTTTTTTCCAACTACTTTAACCTGAACAACCACCCCACACCACATCTAAATCACACACAACAACCATACACACACCACAAAATGTTATCCACACCCACCAGGCAACCAAAAACACATCTATTCCCAAACACACACCCCCCACATTATCAATCTATCAAACACACACACACACATCTAATCACACACACACCAGACACACACACACACATATAATCAAATACCGGATACAGACACATCTAATGACACAAACACCGGACAAACACACATCTAATCACACACACACACACCAGACACTTACACATATAATCATACACACACCGGAAACACACATGTAATCACACACACACATAATCACACACACACCGGACACACACATGTAATCACACACAC
>JAACNH010000214.1:177232-200112 GCA_019447015.1 Hymenochirus boettgeri
CCATAGATGGATGTATGTCTTTATACAAACCACCCAATTACTATGTTAATTTTAAATGTTCTACAGGGGGACATTTGGGTAGGGATAAAGGTTGGACTACATGGAGTAGGTCTTTATACAACACCAATACTATGGTTATATGTACAGTAACTGTTAGACCTATGATAGGGTTATAAAGGGTGTGGAATAGAAGGGAAGTATGTCTTTAGACAACCTCCAATACTAGCACCATGTAACTGTTAGACAGCGACCATTATGGGTGGTTTATAAAGGTTGGACTTAGATGGCGTAGAGTCTTTATGTAACATCCATATACTATGTACTAGTAAAACGTTAAACAGACATTAAGGGTCGGGTATAAAGACCTGGACTAAGATGGTCGTAATCTTTATGACACCCCTCCAAAACTATGTACCTATGTAACCCGTATACAGACATATGTGGGGGGTATAAAGGTTGGTGCTGGCCTCAATGGCCGTAGGTCTTTATACAACCTCCAATATATGTGAGTATGTATTGTGAGACAGACAGTATGGTAGGGTTATAAAAGGTGGGATTAGATGGACGATGTTTCTTTCATTAAAACCTCCAATACTATGTTACTATGTAAACTGTTATACCGACAATTATGGGTACGGGATAAAGGTTGGACTAGCTGGGGGACGTATGTTTTATAACCACCAAACTATGTATATGTAACTGTTAAACAGACATTATGGGTGGGTATAAAAGGGACTGGACTAGATGGTCGTATATCTTTATACTGTTAATAGTTTTTTGTAAAACATAGTTTTGGAGGTTGCTATAAAGATATTCGGACACATCTAGTCCAGTCTTTATACCTAGACTCATATGTATTGTCTTACAGTTACATAGTAACATAGTATGGAGGTTGTTAAACATCTCCCCCCCCGTACTCCGATTGCTACGTCCATCTAGTCCAACCTTTATACCCTACTCATAAGTGTCCTGTCTAACGGTTACATAGTAAAACTAGTATTGGAGGGTGCTTATGTATTAAGACATTCACCATCTTAGTCCATCCTTTCCATACACTACCCATAATGTCTGTCTAATAGTACATAGTAACTAGTATTGCGAGGTTATATAAAGACATACGTCCATCTAGTCCAACCCCCTTTATACCACTCTCATTAATGTCTGTCCTTACCAGTACATAGTAACATAGTTATCGGAGGTTGGTATAAAAGACAACGTCCATCAGTCACAACCCTTTATACCCTACTCATAATGTCTGTAACGGTACTATAGTAACATAGTATTGGAGGTGATAAACGACAGTTCATCCATCTAGTCCAACCTTTATACCTACCCTAATGTCTGTTCTTACAGTCCTAGCTAGTAACAGTAGTATGGAGGTTGAGTAAAGAAATACGAGTCCAATCTAGTCCAACCTTTATACCCTACTCATAATGTCTGGTCTAACGGTTACATAGTAACCATAGTATGGAGGTGGTATAAAGACATTCATCCATCAGTAGTCACCCTTTATACCCTCACCCATAATGTCTTGTCTTACAGTTAATAGAAACATAGCTATATGGATGGGTTGTTATAGAGGCATACGACACCCATCTAAGACAACCCTTATACCTACCCATAATGGCCTGTTACTAACAGTACATAGTAAAATAGTATTGGAAGTTTCTATAAAGACATACCACCTATCTAGTCAAAACGTATACCCTACCCAATAATGTCTTTATATAACTGTTACATGGAACATAGTTGGGGGCTGACTTAGGGTAGGGTTATAATGGATAGAAGTGTGTGTCTAGAACCAATCTGTTACTAGAATGTATAAGCAAGGGTTGGTTAAGGTGAGAGTATGGGTATGCCCATCTCGTTAATGAAGAGAAGCTGGGGGGTAAAAGGTTGGGACAGGGGAGGTTATCACCCATTGACTAGTAACGTGAAGACTTATGAGAGGGTAGAGGTGGAAGAGCGCGTGTATAACTCAAGAGTAGATGAACTGTAGAGAATAGAGTAGGGTAGGGTGAGTAGAGGACGAGTTTTACCTCAAATACTCGAGTTACTATGGCGTCAATTGTGGGAGTTAGGACCGGTCGACCGACGGAGATTATGGGTAGTTATGGGTATGGTTATAAGATTTTGATATATTCTTTATAACCTATATATTGTTTTACGTTAGATCTAATGTAGGTTATAATATAGATTGAGTTTTTCTTATAACTATAATGTTAGTATCTCCGCTATATGGACCCGCCCTGACATTCACTGGCGTAGAGTGATGCAGGTGGAATAGATGGAGTGCATAAGACTTATACAACCTTTCAATATGTTGTTGTCATTAACTGTTAGACAGATTATTCGGGTAGTTTATAATAGTTGCTATCTATTTTAGTACTTATAGTATAGGTTTCTTTACCAATAATGTCAATATATTATGATTACTATATCTGGGGTTAAAAATCTACTTTATGGGTGGAATAATATTATATAATAGTTAACCTTGAGGTTATGTGAAGTTAGTATTTTTAAACTCCAATATGTGTGATTAACTGCTTCTATAAGATATTTTATGTGTGATTAGTATTTGTAATATGTATTGTTGTCTTTATACAACACCAGTTATTGTTTATATATCTACAGATATATGTATATGATCATTTATTTGGGTATAATAGGTTCGTCGAGGTTTTCTGCGTAGAGGTTTCGGCGTTTTATAATTTTGTTTTTGATTTGTTTATTATATAATTTCTTTGTTATCTTTATTCTTTATAAATCCATATTATTCTTTATATGTTGACATGACATTTGGTAGTATATAGTTGACTGTTTTTGGACGTCTATTTATAACCTACAATCCAGGATTATGACCACCATAACGAGTCCATACTTTAGATTATGGTGTATTATTATAGTTGTTATTTATGTATGGAGTTAGTTATTTATTATATATCTATGTTTTACTAATGTAACTGTTATATATAGACGGATTATGTAGGTTATACGGTTACTGTTATGCGATTAGATTTTTATACAACTCTCATCTATTTGATTTTTATGTGCGCATTATGGTTGTCGGGTATAAAGAATATTAGGAGTTATTGGTCTTATGCCTCTATACTAATTTTTTAGTATGTTACTATGGCCACTCTTATTACAGTAATTTATGGTAGCGTATTTATAACGTTTTTGGACTAGATAGGTGTATGTTTTATAAAACTCCAATACTATGTTACTATGTAACTGTTATACAGCATTATGGGTAGGGTATAAAGGTTGGATAGAGGTGCGTATGCTCTTATACAACCTCCAATACTATGTTACTATGTAACGTGAAGACAGACATTATGGGTAGGGTATAAAGGTTGGACTAGATGGATATGTCTTTATACAACCTCCAATACTATGTTACTATGTAACCGTTAACAGACATTATGGTAGGGTATAAGGTTGGACTAGATGGACGTATGTCTTTATACAACTCCAATACTATGTTACTATGTAACTGTTAAGACAACATATAGTGGAGGGTATAAAGGTTGGACTAGAGGACGTAGTCTTTTATAAACCTCCAATACTATGTTACTATGTAACTGTTAACAGACATTATGGGTAGGGTATAAGGTTGGACTAGATGGATCATGTCTTATACAACCTCCAATACTATGTTACTATGTAACTGTTAGACAGACATTATGGTAGGGTATAAAGGTTGGATAGATGGACGTATGTCTTTATAACCTCCAAACTATGTTACTATGTAACTTTAGACAGACATTAGGGTAGGGTATAAGGTGGACTAGATGGAGGAGCTTTAACAACTCCAATATAGTTATATGTAACTGTTAACAGACATTATGGGTAGGGTATAAGGTTGGACTAGATGGATATGTCTTATACAACCTCCCCATATTAGTACTATAACTGTTAACAGACATTATGGGTAGGGATAAAGGTTGGACTAGATGGACGTATGCTTTATACAACCTCCAATACTATGTTATATGTAACTGTTAAAGACATTATGGGTAGGGTATAAAGGTTTACTAGATGGAGTATGTCTTTATACAACCCCAAATGTACTATGTTACAGTAACTGTTACAGACATTATGGTAGGGTATAAAGGGTGGACTAGATGGACGTATGTCTTATACAAACCTCCAATACTATTTACTATGTAACTGTTAACAGACCTTATGGGTAGGGTATAAAGGTTGGACTAGATGGACGTATGCTTATACAACCTCCAATACTATGTTAGTATGTAACTGTTAGACAGAATTATGGGTAGGGTATAAAGGTTGATAGATGGACGTATGTCTTTATAAACCTCCAATACATGTTACTATGTAACTGTTATACAGACATTATGGGTAGGGTATAAGGTTGGACTAGATGAGTATGTTATACAACCTCCAAATACTATGTAATTGTGACAGCCTATGGGTAGGGTATAAAGGTAGATTAGGTCGTATGTATACAACCTCATACTATGGTACTATGACTGTTAGACAGACTTATGGGTAGGGTATAAAGGTTGGACTAGAGGACGTATGTCTTTATAAACTCCAATACTATGGTACTATGTAACTGTTATACAGACATTATGGGTAGGGTTAAAGGTTGGACTAGATGGAGTATGTCTTTATACAACCCAATATATTATATGTACATAACGTTAGACATATGGGTAGTTAAAGGTGGACTAGATGGACGTATGTCTTATACAACCTCAAAACTATGTTACTATGTAACTGTATACAGACATTATGGGTAGGGTAAAGGTTGGACTGATGGGACGTATGTCTTTATAACCTCCAATACTATGTAACTTGTTGAGACAGAATTATGGGTAGAGTATAAAGGTTGGACTAGATGGTCATATGCCTCTATACAAACCTCCATACTATGTTACTATGTAACGTAGACAGACATTATGGGTAAGGTATAAAGGTTGGACTAGATGGTGTATGTCTTATAAAACTCAATACTATGTTATAGTAAGTTATACAGCATTATGGGTAGGGTATAAGGTTGGATAGATGGTCGTATGCTCTATCAACCCTCAATACTATGTTTACTATGTAACTGTTATACGATACTATGGGTAGGGTATAAAAAAATAAGTATTATATGTAAATGTATACAGACATTATGGTAGGGTAAAAGGTTGGACTAGATGTCGTATGCTTTATACAACCTCCAAAACTATGTTACTATGTAACGGTGATACAGACATTATGGGTAGGGTATAACGGTGGACTAGATGGACGTATGTCTTATACAACTCAAATACGTATGTAACTGTTACAGACATTATGGGTAGGTATAAAGGTTGGCTAGAGGACATATGCCTCTATACAACCTCCATACTATGTTACTATGTAACGTTATACAGACATTATGGGTAGGGTATAAAGGTTGGACTAGATGGTCGTGCTCTTTAAAAACCTCCAATACTATGTTATATGTAACTGTTACGAAATTATGGGTAGGGTTAAAAAAATACGTATTAGATATGTAACTGTTAACAGACATTATGGGTAGGGTATAAAGTTGGACTAGATGGACGTATGCCTTTATACAACCTCCAAAACTATGTATATATGTAATGTTATACAGACATTATGGGTAGGGTATAAGGTTACTAGATGGACGTATGTCTTTATACACCTCCAATATACTATGTAACTGTTGACAGACATAGGGTAGAGTAAAGGTTGGACTAGATGGTCATATGTATCTATACAACCTCCATACTATTGTACTATGTAACTGTTAGACAGACATTATGGGTAAGGTATAAAGGTTGGACTAGATAGGTGATGTCTTTATAAAACTCAATACTATTACTATGTAACTGTTACAGCATTATGGGTAGGGTATAAAGGTTGGACTAGATGGAGTATGTCTTTATACAACCCCAATACTATGTACTATGTAACTGTTAGACAGACATTAGGGTAGGGTATAAAGGTTTGACTAGATGGATGTATGTCTTTATACAAAACTCCATCTATGTTACAGTAACTGTTTACAGACATTATGGTAGGTATAAAGTGGACTAGTGGCGTATGTCTTTATACAACCTCCAATATATGTTACTATTTAACTGTTTACAGACATTATGGGTAGGGTATAAAGGTTGGACTAGATGGACGTATGCTTTATACAACCTCCAAAACTATGTTTACTATGTAACTGTTATACAGACATTATGGGTAGGGTATAAAGGTTTGACTAGATGGACGTATGTCTTTATACAACCTCCAATACTATGTTACTATGTAACTGTTAGACAGACATTATGGGTAGGGTATAAAGGTTGGATAGATGGACGTATGTCTTTACAACACCCCAATACTATGTTACTATGTAACTGTTATACAGACATTATGGGTAGGGTATAAAGGTTGGACTAGATGGATGTATGTCTTTATACAACCCCAATACTATGTTACTATGATACAGTAACTGTTAGACCGTATGTGTAGGGGGATAAAGGTGGACTAGATGGACGTATGTCTTATAACATCCAATACTATGTCTATGTAACTGTAACAGACATTATGGGTAGGGTATAAAGGTTGGACTAGATGGACGTATGTCTTTATAACCTCCAATACTATGTTACTATGTAACTGTTAAACAGACATTATGGGTGGGTATAAGATGGACTAGATGGCGTATGTCTTTATACAACCTCCAAACTATGTTACTATGTAACTGTTATACAGACATTATGGGTAGGGTATAAAGGTTGGACTAGATGGAGTATGTCTTTATACAACCTCCCTACTATGTATATGTAATGTTAGACAGACATTAGGGTAGGGTATAAAGGTGGATAGATGGACGTTATGTCTTTATACAACCTCCAAACTATGTTACTATGTAACTGTTATACAGACATTATGGGTAGGGTATAAGGTTGGACTAGATGGACGTATGTTTTATACAACCTCCAATACTATGTTATATGTATGTTAGACAGACATTATGGGTAGGGTATAAAGGTTGGATAGATGGACGTATGTCTTTATAAACCTAATACTATGTTACTATGAACTGGTAACAGACATTATGGGTAGGGTATAAAGTGGACTAGATGGCGTATGTCTTTATACAACCTCCAAACTATGTTACTATGTAACTGTTATACAGACAATGGGTAGGGTAAAAGGTTGACTAGATGGACGTATGTTTTATAACAACTACAATACTATGTAAACTGTTGACAGACATTATGGGTAGAGTAAAGGTTGGACTAGATGGCATATGCTTATACAACCTCCATACTATGTTACTATGTAACTGTTAACAGACATTATGGGTAAGGTATAAAGGTTGGACTAGATAGGTGTAGTCTTTATACAACCCAATACTATGTTACTATGTAACTGTTATAAGCATTATGGGTAGGGTAAAGGTTGGATAGATGGGCGTATGTCTATACAACCTCCAATACGTTACTATGTAACTGTTATACAGACATAGGGTGGGTATAAAGGTTGGACTAGATGGACGTATGCTTTATACAACCTCCAAAACTATGTTACTATGTAACTGTTATCAGACACTTATGGGTAGGGTATAAAGTTGGACTAGATGGACGTATGTCTTTATACAACCTCCAATATTACTATGTAACTGTACAGACATTATGGGTAGGTATAAAGGTTGGACTAGATGGTATATCCTTATACAACTCCATACATGTTACTATGAACTGTTAGAGACATTATGGGTAAGGTATAAAGGTTGGATAGATGGACGTATGCTTATACAACCTCCATACAGTTATATGTAACTGTTTACGACATTATGGGAGGGTATAAAAAAATACTATATATATGTGAACTGTATTACAGACATTATGGGTAGGGTATAAAGTTGGACTAGATGGATAGTCTCTTATACAACCTCCAAAACTATGTTATATGTAACTGTTATACAGACATTATGGGTAGGGTATAAAGTTGGACTAGATGGACGTATGTCTTATACAACCTCCAATACTATGTAACTGTTGACAGACATTATGGGTAGGTATAAAGGTTGGACTAGATGGTCTATGCTCTATACAAACTTATACTATGTTACTATGTAACTGTTAGACAGACATTATGGGTAAGGTATAAAGGTTGACTAGATAGGTGATGTCTATACAAACCTCAATACTATGTTACTAGTAACTGTTATACAGCATTATGGGTAGGTAAATTGGATAGATGGACGTATGCCTTATACACCTCCAATACTATGTTACTATGAACTGTTAACAGACATTATGGGTAGGGTATAAAGGTTTGACTAGGGATGTATGTCTTTATACAAACTCCAATCTATGTTACTATGTAACTGTTATACAGACATTATGGGTAGGGTATAAAGTGGACTAGTGGACGATGTTTTATACAACCTCCAATATGTTACTATGTAACTGTTATACAGACATTATGGGTAGGGTATAAAGGTTGGACTAGATGGACGTATGTCTTTATACAAACTCCAATACTATGTTAATGTAACTGTTATACAGACATTATGGGTAGGGTATAAAGGTTGGGCTAGATGGACGTATGCTTTATACAACCTCCAATACTGTTACTATGTAACTGTATACAGACATTATGGGAGGTATAAAAGTTGACTAGATGGACGTATGTCTTTAACAACCCAATACTATGTTACTATGTAACTGTTATACGAACATTATGGGTAGGGTATAAAGGTTGGACTAGATGGACGTATGTTTATACAAACCTCCAATACTAGTTACTATGTAACTGTTATACAGACATTAGGGGTAGGTATAAAGGTTGGACTAGATGGGTATGTCTTTATAAACCTCCAATACTATGTTACTATGAACTGTTATACAGACATTATGGGTAGGGTATAAAGGTTGGATAGATGGTGTATGCTTATACAACCTCCAATATATGTTACTATGTAACTGTTATACGACATATTGGTAGGGTATAAAAAAATAAATCGTATTATACTATGTAACCTGTTATACAGACATTATGGGTTGGGTATAAAGTTGGACTAGATGGTCGTATGCCTTATACAACCTCCAAACTATGTACTATGTAACTGTTATACAGACATTATGGGTAGGGTAAAGGTTGGACTAGATGGACGTATGTCTTTATACAACCTCCAAAACTATGTTATAGTAAAATGTTAACAGACATTATGGGTAGGGTATAAAGGTTGGACTAATGGGTATGTCTTTAACATACCTATAGTACATACTATTGAGTTTCTAATAAAGACATAATATCTAGTAACTTTATACTTACCATAATGTCTTATAACGTTACATAGACATAGTTTGGAGGGTATAAAAGACAGTATTAGGTACGTTCTACTACATTAATGTCTGTTATACACATTACATAGTAAACATAGTTTTAGTTTTATTTACAGACATTATGGTAGGGTATAAAGTTGGACTAGATGGTAGTATGTCCTATACAACCTCCAAAAATATGTTACTATGTAACTGTATACAGACATTATGGGTGGGTATAAGTTGGACAGATGGACGTATGTCTTTATACAACCCCAATACTATGTTATATGTAACTGTTATACAGACATTATGGGTAGGGTATAAAGGTTGGACTAGATGGACGTATGTCTTTATACACCCAATACTGTTACTATTGTAACTGTTACAGACATTATGGGTAGGGTATAAAGGTTGGACTAGATGGATGTAGTCTTATACAACCCAATACTATGTTACTATGTACATATATGGGTAAGGTATAAAGGTTGGACTAGATGGACGTATGTCTTTATACAACCTCCAATACTATGTTACTATGTAACTGTTATGCAGACATTATGGGTAGGGTATAAAGGTTGGACTAGATGGCGTATGGTTTATACAACCTCCAATAATATTACTATGTAACTGTTATACAGACATTATGGGTAGGGTATAAAGGTTGGACTAGATGGATGTGTCTTATAACCATAATACTGTTACTATGTACTTAATGTTAGACATTATGGTAGGGTATAAAGGTTGGACTAGATGGACGTAGTCTTTATTACAACCTCCAATACTATTTACTATGTAACTGTTAGAACAGACATATGGGGAGGGTATAAGGTTGGACTAGATGGACTATGTCTTTATAAAACCTCCAATACTATGTTACTATGTAACTGTTACAGACATTATGGGTAGGGTATAAAGGTTGGACTAGATGGACGTATGTCTTTATAAACCTCCAATACTATGTTACTATGTAACTGTTATACAGACATTTTGGGTAGGGTATAAAGGTTGGACTAGATGGACGTATGTCTTTATACAACCTCCAATACTATGTTACATGTAACTGTTAGAAAGACATTATGGGTAGGGTATAAAGGTTGGACTAGATGGAGTATGTCTTATACACCATAATATGTTACTATGTACATTAATGTAGACAGTTGTGTAGGTATAAAGGTTGGACTAGATGGACGTATGTCTTTATACAACCTCCAATACTATTTACTATGTAACTGTTAGACAGACATATGGGTAGGTATAAAGGTTGGACTAGATGGACGTATGTCTTATACAACCTCCAATATTGTTACTTATAACTGTTATACAGACATTATGGGTAGGGATAAAGGTTGGACTAGATGGACGTATGTCTTTATACAACCTCCAATACTATGTTACTATGTAACTGTTAACAGACATTATGGGTAGGGTATAAAGGTTGGACTAGATGGGTATGTCTATAACCCATAATACTTGTTACTATGTACATTAAAGTTAGACGGTAGGGTATAAAGGTTGGACTAGATGGACGTATGTCTTTATACAACCTCCAATACTATTTACTATGTAACTGTAGACAGACATTATGGGTAGGGTATAAAGGTTGGACTAGATGGACGTATATGCTTTAATAACCTCCAATACTATGTTACTATGTAACTGTTAAAGAATTAGGGTAGGGTATAAAGGTTGGACTAGATGGACGTATGTCTTTTATACAACTCCAATCTATGTTACTAGTAACTGTTATACAGAACATTAGGGTAGGGTATAAAGGTTGGACTAGATGGACATATGTCTTTTACAACCTCCAATACTATGTTATTGTTAACTGTTAACAGACATTAGGGTAGGGTGATAAAGGTTGGACTAGATGGACGTATGTCTTTATATAACCTCCAATACTATGTTACTATGTAACTGTTATACAGACATTATGGGTAGGGTATAAAGGTTGGGTAGATGGACGTATGTCTTTATACAACCTCCAATACTATTACATATGTAACTGTTATACAGACATTATGGGAGGTGTATAAAGGTTGGACTAGATGGAGTATGTCTTTATACAACCTCCAATACATGTTACTATGTAACTGTTATACAGACATTATGGGTAGGGTATAAAGGTTGGACTAGATGGACGTATGTCTTTATAACCTCCAAACTATGTACTATGTAACTGTTAGACAGACATTATGGGTAGGGTATAAAGGTTGGACTAGATGGACGTATGTCTTTATAACAACTCCAATACTATGTACTATGTAACTGTTAACAGACATTATGGGTAGGGTATAAAGGTTGGACTAGATGGACGTATGTCTTTATATAACCTCCAATACTATGTTACTATGTAACTGTTATACAGACATTATGGGTAGGGTATAAAGGTTGGACTAGATGGACGTATGTCTTTATAAACCCAATACTATGTTACTATGTAATGTTAGACAGACATTATGGGTAGGTATAAAGGTTGGACTAGATGGACGTATGTCTTTATATAACCTCCAATACTATGTTACTATGTGAACTGTATACAGACATTATGGGTAGGGTATAAAGGTTGGACTAGATGGACGTATGTCTTTATATAACCTCAATACTATGTTACTATGTAACTGTTATACAGACATTATGGGTAGGGTATAAAGGTTGGACTAGATGGACGTATGTCTTTTATATAACCTCCAATACTATGTTACTATGTAACTGTTATACAGACATTATGGGTAGGGTATAAAGGTTGGACTAGATGGACGTATGTCTTTATATAACCTCCAATACTATGTTACTATGTAATGTTAACAGACATTATGGGTAGGGTATAAAGGTTGGACAGATGGACGTATGTCTTTATACAACCTCCAATACTATGTTACTATGTAACTGTTATACGACATTATGGGTAGGGTATAAAGGTTGGACTAGATGGACGTATGTCTTATATAACCTCCAATACTATGTTACTATGTAACTGTTAACAGACATTATGGGTAGGGTATAAAGGTTGGACTAGATGGACGTATGTCTTTATATAACCTCCAATACTATGTTACTATGTAATGGTATACAGACATATGGGTAGGGTATAAAGGTTGGACTAGATGGACGTATGTCTTTATACAACCCAATACTATGTTACTATGTAACTGTTATACAGACATTATGGGTAGGGTATAAAGGGGGGACTAGATGGACGTATGTCTTTATACAACCTCCAATACTATGTTACTATGTAACTGTTATACAGACATTATGGGTAGGGTATAAAGGTTGGACTAGATGGACGTATGTCTTTATATAACCTCCAATACTATGTTACTATGTAATGTTATACAGACATTAGGGTGGGTATAAAGGTTGGACTAGATGGACGTATGTCTTTATATAACCTCCAATACTATGTTACTATGTAACTGTTATACAGACATTATGGGTAGGGTATAAAGGTTGGACTAGATGGACGTATGTCTTTATATAACCTCCAATACTATGTTACTATGTTATTATCTTTCACATGTTCTTGGTTTGTCTTTCCTTTCTACTTTCCTTGCTCTCTTATCCCATTTCTATTATTAGAAATTGAATCTGGTTCTTTCTGTTTCCCCTCCCACAGTCCATTCTGCCCCCATCCTCTTTATATTATTCCACTTGCCCTGCTTTATCCACCCATTACCTCCAGCTCCCCGACTTCTTTACCCATCATCCTCATTTCTCTACACAAAAAAGTTGAACCTCCTTGTGGACAAACCCAAGAAAAAACCTTCTGTGTCTTATAGGAAACGTGGGGAGGTTACACAGGGACGTGACATCATATCTACATTTCTACTGACATTTCTCACCATTACCCTGACACCTACTGATGCTTTTCTTAAACTGACACAACCTACTGAACACTGGTTTGTATCGCCATCTAGTGCATTACAAATGACATGACAATACGTCATTCATTTTCAGCTCTTTTCTTTTACCATTTCTATAGAAAAGAACCAACTACTACATAGATAGGTCATTGCTAATATCTCCAGATTCCAATAGCTGCCAATGTTCCAAAAATCTCCTAGGTACACATTCCACGCAACATGCTTACAGTCTTCTCCCAACATCCCCCCAATCCCCCTTGCCCCCCTTACTTTCTCTGTCCTGACTGACCCGGGGCTGAACTCATATTTCCTGTTCCATGCAGATTGCAGAGGGTTCTAGTTCCGCGCCAACTTGGACTTCCGCCGCTCGCTCCATGTTCCTCCAGGCTACAGTCGTGGTTCTCTTCTGCGCGCGGCCCGTATTTCCTGCAGTAGAGAAATAATTAGGTTGGCTGCGGCCGGGCCCCCAAGGTCCACGGATATAGTATCCCTGTACCAACCAGAACTACAGTATATGATCAGTATATGATCAACCAGAACTACAGTATATGTATTAATACCATAATTCTCATATTATATGGTATCCCCGTACCAACCATAACTACAGTCCTATATTAATACCAGTAATTCTCAATATATATAGTATCCCTGTACCAACCAGGACTACAGTGTATGTATTAATCAATTAATTCTCAATATTATATAGTATCCTGTTACCAACCAGAACTACAGTATATGTATTAATACCAGTAATTCTCAATATTATATAGTATCCCTGTACCTACCACCAGAACTACAGTATATGTATTAAAACCAGTAATTTTAATATTATATAGTATCCCTGTACCAACCAACTACTACAGTATTATTAATACCATAATTCTCAATATTATATAGTATCCCTGTACCACCCAGAACTACAGTATATGTATTAATACCAGTAATTCTCAATATTATATAGTATCCCTGTACCAACCAAACTACAGTATATTAATACCCGTAATTCTCAATATTATATAGTATCCCTGTACCAACCAAACTACAGTTATATATTAATACCATAATTCTCAATATTATATGTATCCCTGTACCAACCAGGATACAGTTATGTATTAATACCAGTAATTCTCAATATTATATAGTATCCCTGTACCAACCAGAACTACAGTATATTGTATTAATACCAGTAATTCTCAATATTATATAGTATCCCTGTACCCAACCAGCCAGAATACAGTATATGATCAGTATCCTGTAACCAGAACTACAGTATATGTATTATACCAGTAATTCTCAATATTATATGTATCCCTGTACCAACCAAACTACGTAATATATTAATACCAGTAATTCTCAATATTATATAGTCTCCCTGTACCAACCAGACTACAGTTATGTATTAATACCAGTAATTCTCAATATTATATAGTATCCCTGTACCAACCAGGACTACAGTATATGTATTAATACCAGTAATTCTCATATTAATATAGTATCCCTGTACCAACCAGAACTACAGTATATGTTTAATACCAGTAATTCTCAATTTATATAGTATCCCGTACCAACCAGAACTACAGTAATGTATTAATACCAGTAATCCTCAATATTATATAGTATCCCTGTCCCACCAGAACTACAGTATATTTATTAATACCAGTAATTCTCATATTATATAGTATCCCTGTACCAACCAGAACTACAGTAATGTATTAATCCATAATTCTCAATATTATATAGTATCCCTGTACCAACCAGAACTACAGTATATGTATATACCAGTAATTCTCAAATATATGTAATCCCTTACCAACCAGAACTCCAGTTATGTATTAATACAAGTAATTCTCAATATTATATAGTATCCCCGTACCAACCTAACACAGTACATATATTAATCCCAGTAATTTCTCAATATTACATATTATCCTGTACCAACCAGACTACAGTGTATGTAAACCATTAATTCTCATATTATATAGTATCCCTGTTCCAACCAGAACTACAGTATATGTATTAATACCAGTAATTCTCATATTATATAGTATCCCTTACCACCAGAACTACAGTATATGTATTAATACAGTAATTCTCAATATTATATAGTATCCCTGACCACCGAACTACAGTATATTATTAATACTTAATTCTCATATATTTATCATATGAATCTTTTTTATTATTCATCTCAAGTTATTATTCGCCTTTCATATTATTTCGTACTATATAATTATTATATCACAGACCTATATCTGTCAGAATATTCTGATTAATTTATCTTATATAAGTATTATTTCGTTATTCATAATAGTATCGATCATTTAGATTTATATTCACTCTTATTCCTTTATTTTATTCATTTCTCCACTATAATATAATTACTAGATATGTAATCTTCTATTTCTTTTCTCACGGCTATTCATAATTATCAATTATGTACTATATTTTATTATCTTATCCTAACTCTTTTTTTCAGGTTATCTATCTCCTTCCAAATGTTTATAATCCCTCCAGACCAGATATTTCATACTAGTATTTTCCTGCGTACAATCAATCGGGTCATATCAAGTATTATTCCATGATCATCTATTACTCATTAGATATCAAGTATCCCAAATCATTACATTATTTATGTTTACGATTAATCTCATATTTTTATCAACCAGAACGATTTCTTATATTCCCATTTTATTTCAACCACTTCCTTCCCCGCTAACACAAAGCAATATCAAAACCCAACAAAGTAATGCATATAGTATTACCAAACGCGTCCTATGTCATCTATACTCCCCACGATTCTCTTTGCTAATTCAATGTATATGTCAGACCCTGGTCTATTATTATTTATTTTAATTTTACTCATATCTCAGTATCTATCTTTCTTCCATGTATCCAGAAATTTTCTATCATAGTATACCTAGTATTCTCCCGCCCAATACGCTTGTAAATAAAAGACCAACCAGAACTACAGTATATGTATTAATACCAGTAATTCTCAATATATATATATCCCTGTACCAACCAGACTACAGTTATGTATTAATACCAGTAATTCTCAATATTATATAGTATCCCTGTACCAACCAGACTACAGTTATGTATTAAACCAGTAATTTCAATATTATATAGTATCCCTGTACCAACCAGAACTACAGTATATGTATTAATACCAGTAATTTCTCAATATTATATAGTATCCCTGTACCAACAAGAACTACAGTATATGTATTAATACCAGTAATTCTCAATATTATATAGTATCCCTGTACCAACCAGGACTACAGTGTATGTATTAATACCAGTAATTCTCAATATTATATAGTATCCCTGTACCAACCAGAACTACAGTATATGTATTAATACCAGTAATTCTCAATATTATAAGTATCCCTGTACCAACCAGAACTACAGTATATGTATTAATACCAGTAATTCTCTATATATATAGTATCCCTGTACAACCAGAACTACAGTATGTATTAACACCAGTAATTCTCAATATTAATATTATACCGACAACCAGGACTACAGTATATGTATTAATACCAGTTTTTCTCAATATTATATAGTATCCCTTTACCAACCAGAACTACAGTAAATGTATTAATACCAGTAATTCTCAATATTATATAGTATCCCTTTACCAACCAGAACTACAGTAAATTATTAATACAGTAATTCTCAATATATATATCTCCTGTACAAACGAACTACAGTAAATTAATAACAGTAATTCTCATTATATAGTATCCCCGTACCAACCAGAACTACAGTATATGTATTAATACCAGTAATCTCAATATTATTTAGTTTTAGAAACTTATCCAGGCCTTTTTAAAGCTATTTAATGAACTTGCCATTACCACATCTGCTGGAAGACAGTTCCACAGTTTCACCGTTCTCACTGTAAAGAAACCTTTCCTAACCTGAAGATGAAACTTCTTTTCTTCCAATCATAAAGGATGTCCACGTGTCCTCTGATATGACCTATTAGTGAACAATGCACCAAGAGAGTTTACTGTATGGCCTATTAATATATTTATATAAAGTGATCATATCCCCACGCAAATGTCACTTCTCCAATGTAAACAGCCCTAACTTGTCTAATCTGCCTGCATATTCAAGCCCCTCATTCCCCTTATTAATTAGTTGCCTTTCTCGAACTGCCTCAATTTCCAAGATGTCCCTTTTGTATATGGGATTCCAAAACCGCACAGCATATTCCAAATGAGGCCTTACCAGTGCCTTGTAAAGAGGGAGAATAATATCTTTCTCCCTTGAATCTATTCCCTCTTTATACAAGACAATATCTGCTAGCTCTAGCCTTGCCTACCTGGCATTGTTTTCTATAGCTAAGTCTGCTATCTACCAGAACCCCCAATCTATTTCCATTAAAGATTCACTTAACACAGAGTTATTTATGGTGTAGGGGGCACAGGGATTATTAAATTCCAAATGCATCACCTTCCATTTATCAACATTGAATCCCATCTGCCAGTGACGTAGCTACAGACCTATGGGTCCTGGTGCAGAATTTGGTGATGCCCGCCCCTGACCCCACCACAAACACAAAATTAGCATTGTATCTTCTTGTGGCACAGTATACTTGTGAATGGTTGGCACTGCCCAATAGGCACAGATAACACCACCCCGTCAATACACACATTTAGTACACTAACCCCTCCTCATTGCCACATTGTTAATTGGTTGGCAAATTGGCAGTGGTAATTGGTTGGCATTGTCCGTGTGCATCAAGACTGAATGCACAGATATTGCCAACTGTTTACCACGGCCAATTTCCAACCATTGTTACCAATGCCAGGGCGGGCTGGCACAATAGTGTGGGGAAAAGCACAGGCAGGGGTCAGTCTTCTCCCAACATCCCCCCAAACCCCCCGTATTCTCTGCCCGATGACCGTGCTGGAACTTCATATTGTTCCAGCAGATTGCAGGAGGGTTCTAGTTCCGCCACCAACTTGGAACTTCAGCCGCTCGCTCCTTGTTTCCTCCAGGCGCAGTCGGTGGTTCTCTTCTGTGGCGGCGCCCTGTGTTCCCAATGTCCTGTGTTGGGTTAAGTGTCCAAAGTCTTTTATGGTGGCGCAGGACCAAAGCTCCTGTGCCTTCCAGTCTCCCCCAACACTTAACTTCCTCCCAAACCCCAGTCAACTTCCAGGTAAAATTTCAACCCATGTTGTCTCTGCCACCTCACACTGTGATTGGCTGGCTGGAAGTGTTATTTCCTATTCGCTGGTAATGTCTTGCTTCTGTCTGATTGCTAAAGGTCCTGGAACTTATTTTACACCAGGGAATCCACAGCTATGTCTGTCAACCACATGTCCCCTGATCCTTGATCTGAGTTGGCTGCAAGGTTGGTGGTTCCCTGAGCTCCATCAGGCGCACTGACAGGTAAGTAGCCAGGACTTATCCACTAGCGAACCGACCTACACCCTGTGAAGTTTACAGAATCAGTAACAACTTATAAGGTCTGTGATTGATGTGTGTGTTGATTAATGGTGTGGTCCTGTGTGTATGTGTTGTGAATTTAGATGTGGTGGGTGTCCGGTGAGGTGTTGTGTGATTAATGTGTGTGTGATTACGTGTTGTCGATTTGTGTGTCGTCGTGTGTGTCTGGCTTGTGTGTGATTAGTGTGTGTGTGTGTCCGGTGGTGTGTATGATTAGATGTGTGTGTGTCCGGTGTGTGTGTGTGATTAGATGTGTGTGTGTGTCGGTGTGTGTGTGGTGATTAGATGTGCGGTTGTCCGGTGTGTGTGTGTGTGTGTGCTTAGATGTTTTGGTGTCCGGTGTGTTTGTTATTTAGATGTGCTGTGTCCAGCTTGTGTGTGATTAGATGTGTGGGTGTCCGATGAGTGTGTGTGTGATTGGATGTATAGTTGTCTGGTGTGTGTGATTACATATGTTGTGTTCCGGTATGTGTGTGATTACGTGTGTGTGTCCGGTGTGTGTATGTGATTACGTGTGGTGTGTGTGTGTGTCGCGGTGTTTGTGTGTGTGATTAGATGTGTGTGTGTGATAGATGTGTGGGTGTTCGGTGAGTATGATTACATGTGTGTGCCCGTGTGTGTTTGTGATTACATTGTGTGGATTATATATGTGTGTGATTACATGTGCGTGTGTCCTGTATGTGTGTGTGATTACATGTCTGTGTGACCGGTGTGTATGTGTGATTACATATCTTGTGTGTCCGGTGTGTGATTACAGTGTGTGTGTGTGTGTTAAATGTGTGGGTGTCCGTTGAGTTTTGTGTGTCTTTACGTGTGTGTGTGTGTGATTAATGTGTGTGTCCAGTGTGTCTAATTACGTGTGTGTGATTAGAGTGTGTCCCCAATGTGTGTGATTAGATGTGGTGTCCTCATTGTAGGGTGTTTAATAATGTGTGTGTGTCCGGTGTGTGTGTGATTAAATGTGTGTGCCCTGTATGTGTGTGATTACATGTCGTGTGTCCGGTGTGTGTGTGTGATTACATGTATGTGTGTCCGTTGTGTGTGTGTCCCAGTTTGTGTGCGATTACATGGGTGGGTGTCCATTGAGTTTGTGTGATTACATGTGTGTGCCCTGTATGTGTGTGATTACATGTCTGTGTGTCCGGTGTGTGTGTGTGGTGATTACATGTATGTGTGTCCGTGTGTGTGTGATTACGTGTGTGTGTCCAGTTTGTGTGTGCGATTACATGTGTGGGTGTCCATTGAGTTTGTGTGTCTTTAGATGTGTGGTTTCCTTGAGAGTGTGTGTGATTAATTGTGTGTGTCAGTGTGTGTAATTAACATGGTCTGTGTGGTGATTAGATGTGTGTGTCCCCAATGTGTGGATTAAATGTGTGTGTGTCCAGCTTGTGTGTGATTAGATGTGTTGTCCTCAGTGTATGTGTGTTTGATGATGTGTGGGTGTCCTGTGTGTGGTGTGTGATAACGTGGTGTGTGTCCGGTGTGTGTGTTGTGTGATTAGATGTGTTGGGTTCCGGTGAGCGTGATTAGATGTGTGGGTGTCCTGTGTGTTGTGTGTGTGATTAAGTGTAATTAGATTGTGTGTGTGTGTGATTAATGTCTGTGTGTCGGTGTGTGGTGTGTGATTAATGTGTGTGTCCTGTATGTGTGTGTATACCTGTCTATGTGTCCGGTGAGTGGTGATTATTATATGTGTAAGTGTCTGGGTGTGTGTGTGATTAGATTGTGTGTGTCCCGGTGTGGTGTGATTAGATGTGTCTGTATCCGGTATTTGGTTACAAAGAGTGTGTGTCCTGTGTATGTGTGATTAGATGTATGTTTGCCGGTGTGGTGATGATTAGATGTGTGTGTCTGTGATTACATGTGTGTGTGTCTGGTGTGTGTGATTAATGTGTGGTTGTTTAGTCAGTATGATTACATGTGTGTATTTCTGGTGTGTGTTTTTTGTTGGTGTCTGGTGTGTTTGATTAGATTTGTGGGTGTCCGGTGTGTTGGTTTGGATAGTTGTGTTGTGTCTGGTAGTGTGGTGGTGTGGGAGTAGATTTGTTGGTGTCTGGTGAGCGTGATTAGTTTTGTTGGTGTCCGGTGAGTGTGATTAGATTTGTTGGTGTCCGGTGAGTGTGATTAGATGTGTGGGTTTCCGGTGTTTGTGTTTGTGTGTGTGATTAGATGTGTGTGGATTACGTGTGTGATTACATATGTGTGTGTCTGGTGTGTGTGTGATTACATATGTGTGTGTCTGGTTGTGTGGTGATTACATGAGTGTGTCCTGTGTTGTGTCGGTGTGTGTGTGTGATTACATGTGTGTGTGATTACATGTCTTGTGTCCTGTGTGTTGTGTGTGTGTGATTACATGTGTGTGTCGTGTGTGTTGTGTGATTACATGTCTTGTGTCCGGTGTGTGTGTGATTACATGAGTGTGTCCGGTTGTTGTGAGTATTACATCTGTGTGTGTGTTGTGTGTCGTTTGTGGCTGTTGTGTGTCGTGTGTGTGTGGGTGTCTGTGAGTTGTTTGTTTTAGATGTGTGGTTTCGGTGAGGGTGTGTGATTAAAGTGTGTGTCCAGTGTGTGTGGTTACGTGTGTTAAGATGTGTGTGTGTGTCATCAGTGTATAATGTGTGATTAGATGTGTGGATGTCCGGTGTGTGTTGATAGATGTGTTTGTGATTACGTGTTTGTGATGTGTGTGTGTGTGATTAGATGTGTGTGCCGATGTTTATTTAGAGGTTTTGGTTCGCGTTGTCTGTTTGTGATAGGTGTGTGGTGTTGTCTGCTTGATGTGTATTAGAGGTGTGGTTGTCTGTGTGTGTGTGTTTGAAATGTGTGTGTCCGGTGCTTGTGTGTCTGAATTGTTATCCGGTAGTATTTTCAAGTGTGTGAATGTGTGATTACCATTTGTCGTGTCCGTGTTGTGTGATGATTAATGTGTATTGTATCTGCTGGTGTGCGTGTTTAGTGTGTGGGATAGTCTGTTGTGGTCCGGTTGTTTGTGATAATGGTTGGACCTGACTCCGAGTATTGATGTATCATTGTGTTGATTTGGGTGTCTAGGCGCTGGCCAATAGATCACTGGAAATGCAGACACAGTTTGTAGGTATGGGTACGTATAGATTGACTGGTCTGGTGTTGATCATGTCTGGTTTGATTCAAGATCTGGTGTGCCTGTGTACATGTGTGTTTCTGGTGGGATTAACGTGTGTTGATATTCGATATTTGGTTTCCGTGATGGGTTCAAGTGTTGATAGTGTCGGCCAGTGTGTGTTATTGATGTGATGTCGTTGCGTTTGTAATTAGATGTGGGTGTGGTGGTTATCCGATGGGTGGGATTGTGTAGTGGTGTGTGATTAAGATGTGGGTGTCGGTGAGGCGTGTGATTGATACATGATGGTGGTGTGGGTGCCGGCAGTGTGTGTGATTAGATGTGGGGCGTACGCGGAGTGTGTGTGTTGATTAGATTTGTGATGTGCGTGTCCGGTGTTCTGTGTGTGGATTATATTGTGGATGTCGCTGCGGTCGGTGTGTGTTGATTGATTAGTGTGGTGTCTTGGGGATTTACGGGTATGTGAATGTTGTGGTGTCGTGGTGTGATTAGATGTGTGTGTGTGTCCGTTGGTGGTGTGGTGTTAGATGTTTGGTGTCCGGGTTGATGTGTGTGATTAGAGTGTGTGGGTCCGTGTGTGGGATTAGATGTGATGATTTGCTGTGTGTGTGTGATACAGATGTGGTGTCCGTGTGTGTGTGGTGACGTGTGTTTGTTGTGGTGTATTAATTGAGTTGTCCCCGGTTTTGTGATTACATGGTGTGGTTCCCCGGGTTTGGACACTAAACCCTCTTCATGGCCAACTGCAATCCAGGGATTGTTATTGGTTGGCAATTGGCAGTTGGTAATTGGTTGGTCATTGTCCTGCATCAAGACTGAATGCACAGATATTGCCTGTTTACCACGGCCAATTTCCAACCATGTTACCAATGCCAGGGCTGGCTGGCACATTAGATTGTGGGAAAAGCACAGGCACGGGGTCAGTTCTTCCCCAACATCCCCCAACCCCCCTTGCCCCCTTACTTTCTCTGTCCTGACTGACCCGGGCTGAACTTCATATTTCCGTTCCAGCAGATTGCAAGGGTTTCTAGTTCCGCGCCAACTTGGACTCCGCCGCTCGCTCCATGTTCCTCCAGGCTTGCAGTCGGTGGTTCCTTCTGCGCGGCCGCCTGTATTTCCTGCAGTAGAGAATAAATTTGTTACCACCGTGCGGGG
>JAACNH010000214.1:200283-247528 GCA_019447015.1 Hymenochirus boettgeri
TTTCCGTTCCATGCAGATTGCAGAGGGTTCTAGTTCCGCGCCAACTTGGACTTCCGCCGCTCGCTCCATGTTCCTCCAGGCTGCAGTCGGTGGTTCTCTTCTGCGTGCGCCGCCTGTATTTCCTGCAGTAGAGAAAATAATTAGGTTACCTGCAGCCGGGCCCCAAGGTACACGGACCCGTTTGTGTGTGTCCGGTGTGTGATTACATGTGTGTGTCCGGTGTGTGATTACATGTGTGTGTGTCCGGTGTGTGTGTGCTCACGTGTGTGTGTGTGTCCGGTGTGTGTGATTTCCTGTGTGTTTGTGTCCGGTGTGTATGTGATTACATGTGTGTGTGTGTGTGTCCGGTGTGTGTGTGTGTGTCCGGTGTGTGTGATTACATGTGTGTTTGTGTCCGGTTTGTATGTGATTACGGTGGGGAAGGTCCTGGAAAGTTTAATAAGGGAACATGTTGTAGAGTATTTCAGGACCGACATTATAAGTAGTAACCAGCATGGTCCAATATTCTTCCAATCGGATTTGCAATCATCCGAAACGATGGAAAATCCCATCGGAAGAACCCATGAGATATGGAAATAAATCCCAATAGGATTTATAGGTGTGTGTGCAGATATTATCTGTCAGAATACACACTCAGTTTTGTACACAACCTATTACAATGTATAGTATGTGTACATTATTACAAGTTGCCTACACTAAGTTTGTGTATATCTTATAGGAAAGATTAGTAAGTGGTACATTATAACTTATATAACGTACCTGGGTCTAAACCAACTGATATACATCAGACTTTATAGGAACTTACAATGATTTTCATTCCCGCTCATTGTGATAGATTTTTATACATTATTGTATCACTGCCTATGAAATAGAGATGGGATCCAGGTCTGACTCGGACCGAGATCCGACACGGCCCATCGGTTCCCGAATCCACTATTACTATATTAAATCCACTATTACTATATTATACCAACTACTCAGGACTGGCATGTATATATGCATGTTTCTAATAATAAACAAATAATATCCCTTTCCCCCTTAAGGAAATACAGACATCAGACGTTAGAATAGATAACAGGTAAGAAATCTCCCAGTAATGATTTGGTACTAGTCTAGATCACGGTCGTTCGTCTTCAATCGGATTCAATCGGATTCCGCCCCTACACATGGGTGATATATCGCTAATACGTATGGGCACCTTTACTGACTAATAAGATCTTAGTAGAATGTTGTGACTCCGTTCTGACCATTTTCTTTATAGTTAATGGCAATTTCATTAGTTTAGTCAATTTAGTTATATTTCTTTAAGCCTCATTCACACGTACGATCAGGGGGGCTGACCCACATGCCACGATGTGTGTACCCAGCCGGTTCAGCTAATACTCGTGACGTGAATGGGCACTTTGTCATGTGAAATGGCCATTCGAGAATATAGATAGACAGGATGTAGATAGACAGGGTGAAGGTAGACAGGATGTAGATAGACATTGGGATGTAGGTAGGCAGAATATAGATAGACAGGATGTAGATAGACAGGGTGAAGGTAGACAGGATGTAGATAGACATTGGGATGAAGATAGGAAGCAACAAAATGATTTCAGGACCCGAATGGAAAGGCTAGAAGACAGAATGATTCAATTTAAACGGGATCTAAAATCACAAGTTGGTGTAGATGGACCGGGTGTAGATAGATATCAGGATATATGTAGGCAGAATGTAGGTAGACAGGGTATAGATAGACATTGTGAGATAGGTAGGCAGAATATATGTAGACAGGATGTAGATAGATATTGGGATGTAGGTAGGCAGGATATATGTAGACAGGATGTAGATAGATATTGGGATGTAGGTAGGCAGGATATAGGTAGACAGGATGTAGATACACATTTGGATGTAGGTAGACAGGATATAGGTAGACAGGATGTAGATACACATTTGGATGTAGGTAGGGTAGGCTAGTATACAGACAGACTGAGATGATAGATCTGGAAGCCCAACAACATGATTTGAAGCCGACATAGGTACGAAGGCTGGAGATCTCGAAAATGTCATATCCATCAAATTATGTATACGCTGGATTTACTAACATCAACAAAGGCTGCAGCACTAGGCACAACTCAAGGTCCGAGAAGTCAGATGCCTTGACCAATTAGCATACATACACAATGTCTCACGACACCACGTGCTCCCTAGTGGCATGCATATTCTGACCATAAACCTACAATCCAGAGATAGTAACTAGCATACAAATAAGAGGACACCCACACATCTAATCACACACACCGGGGACACACACATGTATAATCACACACACACATGTAATCACACACACATGTAATCACACACAAAAACATCTAATCACATTATAAGTTGTTTCTGAATTATATAAACTTCCCTGGGTGTAGGTAGGTTCCTAGTGGATAATCCTGTGGCTACTTACCTGTCAGTGCAGGCATGATGGAGCTCAGGGAACCACCAACCTGCAGCCAAATCAGTTCCAGGATCAGGGGACATGTGGTTGGACAGACATAGCTGTGGAGTTCTTTTTGCTCTGCATTAATTATTATTATTTGATGTCATAGACAATGTGGAATTAATTTCCATACATAGTAGAGGCTGTGGGATCATTTCAAATGGGAAATTACATATAATAGAAGTTTTATGGATCTGACCAAAATTTTACAACAAAGAAAAAAGCTGATTAATGTACATTTCAGGACCCCATTCGATACCATAGTGTTTGTCCTGGTGTATAGAGTCCAAATATTCTATTCCATAAATAGTATAGTTCGGTCTGTAGAGATGTGTCCAGTTCCCTTCATATTCCTTTCTAGAACATTCTGCTGCTTTTTATTCTGCGGTTATTTATAGAGTGAGAATATCATAGACCAAATCTCAATTCCATTTTATTCTCTTAATGCGACATGAAGGTGAAGATGGAGAAACAATCCATATGGAAGAAGTTCAAAAGATTCTTCTCACTTGGAAAGAAAGTAAGTAATAGTTGTAAAATATAATAAACTATAATAATAATATAATGTAACAGTAATATAGCCAGTACATGGTCCGTCCATATCATTCCCCTGCCTCTCTTATTGCAGGAATATTGATGGTTCCTCTATATTATATCATTATATTACTATAGTGTCAGTGTGTGTGCAGATATTATCTGTCAGAATACACACTCAGTTTTGTACACAACCTATTACAATGTATAGTAATAATAATAATTATATTTTACTGACAAACTGATAAATTCTCTTCTCCTTAAACATCGGACATTCCAGAAGATAATAAAGTAGGTAGAATGGGAGGTTTACACCAATAATAGGAATTTGATTGATAATTTACTTTGAAAGATGTGTAGATGTGTGGGTTTGTATACTAGCAAGCAACATTGCAAGACCTAGAGTCTGAAATGATATTGGGTTATTCCTTTAACAATACCAAGACCTGACCATCATTAGTACAACATAAATATATTATAGAAAGCTGAAATACAATGTTTTTCTCAATACTATGGGAATATTTTTAATACTGATGATAAATCTTTCCCTCCTTAAGGAAATCCAAGTACCGGACATTGAAAGACACAAAGTAAGTAGGAATAAAGAAGAACATATCCAGGTCCCATATATATTAAATAAACCACCAGCAAGCGTATGAATCTAGGTTAAGTCGGATAGAGCTCATGTTCATTTGGAATTAGACCTTTACAATACACATTTATTATTTTCTGTCCCATAATACACGTTTTTCTAAATGAAAATGTCTCTTAAAAACTTATTTAAATTCTCTTCTCCTTCAGGCAATACAAGCAGCGGACATTCCAGAAAAGGAAGTAAGTAGAAAGAAGGAAATTTATAACTATTAGCAACTTTATTCAGTTAGATTTAGATTTGAAACAAAATAATAATAAGAAATATAATATATACAGATATTATTATTTATAATTAAAAGTACAAAACCTTAATAATAGACAGAGTTAACCAGCGTTATTAGAATGAAATAGATGGTTTATATAGAAATATAAACTTTTTTTTTCTTCAGGAAATCAAAGAGTCGGGAAAGTTCGTCATCGAAAATGTAATTAGAGAAAAGTCATCAGTAAGTTTAAATTTACATTACTTGATCTGCAGGTTATTGGTTACAATGTTCAGAGGCATTTATAGAAACCTTTTATAAAGAGTTAGTGTGATTTAAAGTCACACGGGATAAGACTGACTATCCCAGACCTTAGGCCCGTATTTATAAAGCCGCGGTATCGCGCCTTTAATGATCGGTAAAAAACAATCGTTAGTTTCAATCAGCTTAACGATACTTAACGTACGATCGTTATCGTAAATTCGTGATCGTAAATTTACCGATTGTAAATCACGATAACGAAATTGTAGATCTATGTATACGATCCCTATAGAATCCCATTACGTCAGTTTACTACCGCATGGTATTCTATACCGAACGTTCGTTATTTACGAACGTTTGGTAGTAAATGTACAATCGCGATCGGAAATTAACTTGTCTTGTTATTGGATAATATTTCCCTTCCTGGTCCTTGGTGAGGTTTTCCCTATTGTTATTTATATTTATTGATATTATTTTATACTATTATTTACTCATTATTTATTAGGATCCCAAAAACCAATTTGAATTAATGCAACTTATCGGCTATGGAGGATTCGGAAAGGTCTACAAAGTAAGTTTAACTCTATTTAAATCATTTCTAGCACCATTTATTATTAAATATTAAATTGACCATCTGTTTTTATTCCAGACCCAATATAAAGGCCGCTATTCTGACATAGCCGTGAAAGTTGCGGATGTAGACACGGTAAGTATCTGATAGATGTTTAATACTGGATATTGTAGAGATGCTCCTGTATCTGAAATGGGACTCCCAGAATGGAAATGAATGTTATGTTATAATATACAATGGTTTTCATGTTAATATTTTATTAGCTTTTCCAGTGTAAAGCAGTGATGCCCAACCCATGGTCCGCGTGGAACCCAGGTGGGTGGGACAGGTGGCAGGGCTTCCGTATTCTGGCGGTGTGGCTTAGACATTCTGGGCAGAGCTTGGGCAGATTGGGACAGAGCTACACCCCGTAGCTCGCTCACTGCATGGGGGGCCACAAGTGGGACTCCAGCATGTCCTAGGTGGGGCCCCCTGGTATAGAGAATAGAGATTTAAATAGCTACACGGCCATTTTTATAATTAGAAATCATTCTTATAAACCAAAGACTTAAAATAGCAATCTGCTCTAAAATGATAGAAATCCGTGTTTCTTTCTGATACTGTGTAACATCTGGAAGTCCGTTAATGTAGGAACTTTATCATTTATTGGTTTTTAAACCAGGAAACCGACTTAGAAGAAGCCTTTCTGCTCAAAACATTGAAGCACGAAAATATTGTCCCATGTCTGGAGGCTTTTACACACTACGACCCAGAGAGACAGAAGAAAAAGCTCTGGGTAAGAAACATGTCAATGTACTTGGTTAATATAGTAATAGTCCAGCCCATGTGGGATCTCTCCTTAATACACATGATGAAGTCCTATAGAATGGGACCTTACAGTAAACACATCCTGCTACACTCAGCACAGTTATAGTTGGTGCTGGAGCTTTGGGTTTCACTTATAAGAATACTAATCTTTATAGAAATGATATTCCGTAGAATTGACACACTGAAATCTCTTTACCATCTCACTAAATCATTTCTATTTCTTTGTAGATCATCATGGAGTGTTGCAGTGGAGGCTGTCTAGATAACTCCTTAAAGTCCACTATTCGCTCTATAGAAACTATTTCCCGGAGAGTTGGATTCGCTATGTCTCAACGGAGATCCTGCAGGTAACTTTCTAACGTCTTGTTTCTCATTCAACAACTGGAAGATGTTTTATTATAGACGGCAAATAATACAATTTATTCATAACTCAAACATATACTAAGCCTCGTACACACGTCCGATACCTCGTACGGCAAACGATTCCCCAGTGCGTGACGAACGACTGTTTGGGTCGATAATCACACATGTATATGCACTCGGGGTTGAAATATCGGACGTGTGTAGGACCTTTAGATACATTTAGCGGATATTTAAGGAGACTAGTAATACGTCTATAGAGTACAGCAGGGCTGGATATTAATATCTAATGCAGGGTTTTCTACAAACTAAAGTAAGATTTTATTGGAGTAAATTAGAGATATGATTTGAAGCCATATTAATACACAAACACCGTGTTTATATTTAGAGCCGCCATCTCTTATTATAAAGGATTTCAATAACAAAGCAGCGTTTTGTAATCGGACTCTAGTTCCTTATATACCGAGAGACGGTAACAGAAATATCACATGACTGGGATTCTATATGGACAAGCGTTTATTGTCACATCACACACAGAATTGCTAAACTAATGTATCATTAGAGGATATAAGGAATATAATGTGTCTGTCTATCAATCTCTGCAGGGATTACGTTACCTCCTAATAGGAATATTCGCACCGAGATCTAAGGGACAAAATATTCTATTCACTGTCGCTGGGGACGTAAAAATAGGTAAGGGAAATTCAATCTTTCAATGATTTGTACACTGTCTAGCTAAAGGTGGCCATACGCTTCCCTCCGATGTTCCAAATAACAGTCCCACCAGTTATGGCCAATGTTACAGGTGTAATGTCTATGGGAACATATCTAGATACGTCTCTGGTACCTGACCCAATGATACTATTATTCACTTGGGATCCCATGGAACATTGATGGAATATGTGTGTGACTAGCGTAACCCTTAAATATGGAAAGATGAATGAATTGTCCCATGATATGAGATTGCAGGTACCTGGGTATAACACGGTATAGGATGTTTTATATTTAATGCATTTTAGAAGCTTTTTGATCGATTAGAATCACATTTAATTAGTGGAAATATTAATTAATGTGTAATTACAGCTGATTTTGGATTGGCCAAAATATTCAACGGGCCAGAAGACAGAAGCACGGAATACGCGGGGACTGTATCTGGACGGCCCCCGAAGTGATCAGATTTTTGCTTGACGAAAGCCAAGGATACAATGTATCGGTAAGTTGTAGAAGTAATAATGATATTGCCGTCACAATACATGGCTCTGTTTTTATACAGGTGGGTAAAGATATCACTGGGTAAGAAATCTCCCAGTAATGATTTGGTACTAGTCTAGATCACGGTCGTTCGTTCGCATTACGGCCAATCGGATTCCGCCCCTACACATGGGTGATATATCGCTAATACGTTGGACACCTTTACTGACTAATAAGGTCTTAGTAGAATGTTGTGACTCCGTTCTGACCATTTTTTTATAGTTAATGGCAATTTCATTAGTTAAGTCAATTTAGTTATATTTCTTTAAGCCTCATTCACACGTACGATCAGGGGGCTGACCCACGTGCCATGATGTGTGTACCCAGCCGGTTCAGCTAATACTCGTGCTGAATGGGCACTTTCATGTGAAATGGCCATTCGGTCAGGGCTTGTTGAAATCGCCTGGTGGTCGGCCCCTGTAATTACACATGTGTATGGACCTTTACAGTAAACCTATTCATCCTATCAGTAATTAATAACTTGTGGAAGTAAAACATGGATCCTGTCCTCCATATCTAATGTTTAATCTCTTCTTTCGTGTGACATCTGGTCATTTGGGATGGTCTTGATAGAGATGGCAGAAGGAGAGCCACGTAAGTAAAACTCACTATTGTCACTATGTGTAAATACTAGAATATCCCAGAAAGAGACACACACTGACACTGCAATGACCAATTCAACAAATCGCTACCTCCCTTTAACTCACGTGGGTATTTCCAATCAGCCCGTCCTGTATTGTTACTATAGATTTCATGGTCTATAATGAAAGGTGATTCATTCATTTCTCATGTGTTTTTGTTCCTATAACTTTTAGCTTTGCGGAGACGTTCCAGACGGACAGCAAAGAATCTGATCCTTAATGGGGAGAGACCGACCCTGAAGTCTCCCTTATTATGGTGAGTAATGACTGTGTTCAGATGGATTTTTATGATGTCTCCTTGGATGGTTAGAGATGACAGTGTGTGTATTGATCATGATTTTTCTCTCAAGGTCTAAGCAATTCAGAGACTTTCTGGATTTGTGTCTGGGAAAGAATCCACAGGAAAGACTGAGCAGCGATGGACTTCTACAGCACGGGTTTTTACAATACCTGCGAGTCTAGACTTGGCTAAAAGTTCTATAGCTCGCCTTGTAAGGACCCACAATGTACAGAAAGGTTTGGAATGTAAGAGAACTATTTTATGCAGTAACAATAATAACTTCCTTTTCCTATTACCAGCAGCATAAGGTGGAAAGAGGTTTTAGTGTTGTTAATGGGTTATTAGAAGCAGAGTTGGAGGGATGAAAGAGTTTATTTAATCTTCTCTTTTATCTGCTCTAACCATTGGTGAGAACCTGAAATGCCAGATCCTCATCCTCACCCCAGAGTAGGGCCACACAGAGGGAAGATGCTCTCTGCCAGTAGGGCCCTCTAGGTGATACATATAGTGGGGGCTGTAACTTGGAGATAAAGTTCTGCTCTGGTGATTTTCTAGGGATGAACCCATTTTAATGTCTCCCTCTTGTTATAAAAGAGAAGATAGGAGTTAAATAAACCTTTCATTAGCCTTTTAGTAATATTTCAAAAAACAGGGGATGACATTTACTTTCAAGTTTGATCTCAAACTCCTACTGTCTGTTTGAATAAAGGTGCAGGGAGCTTTGCAGTAGATTTTCTTAGTTACGGTTCCTCCAGTGGGTCCGGAGGGTCCAACCAGTGATAATTCAGCACCATCGTGGTTTATAATAGCCGATCGCTAGTACGGGGTTTACTGCAGGAGATAATAAAATATAATAGGGAACACACAATAGACCCAATAGTAGATACAACACGTAAAACCAATAAGGAAGAAGAGAATTTATAATTTGATAAAGAGGAATATCTCTAATGTTATTATATTAAAATCAATATTGTTAGAGATAGCAGGATGACTTACAACCCGAAGGGAGCAGGTGGCTTGTTAGAGAGAATGTTGTCTTGGTGCAGTGTTACCTATTGTCAGAAAAGGCTAATTATAGAAATCTATGTTTCTATTAAAGTGCAACCGAAGAGAGAAGAGGAAAGAAAATTGGCAAAGATGAACACCGGGCGTGTAGAAAGAGTTCAAAATGTAAAAGAATTCCGGCTGTAGAAAGAATTCCAAGAATTCCGGCTGTAGAAAGAATTCCGGCTGTAGAAAGAATTCCGGCTATAGAAAGAATTCCAAGAATTCCGGCTGTAGAAAGAATTCCGGCTGTAGAAAGAATTCCGGCTGTAGAAAGAATTCCAAGAATTCCGGCTGTAGAAAGAGTTCCGGCGTAGAAAGAATCCGGCTGTAGAAAGATTCCAAGAATCCGGCTGTAGAAAGAATTCCGCTGTAGAAAAATTCCAAGATTCCGGCTGTAGAAAGAATTCCAGCTGTAGAAATTCCGGCTGTAGAAAGAATTCCAAGAATTCCGGCTGTAGAAAGAGTTCCGGCTGTAGAAAGAATTCCAAGAATTCCGGCTGTAGAAAGAATTCCGGCTGTAGAAAGAATTCCAAGAATTCCGACTGTAGAAAGAATTCCAGCTGTAGAAAGAATTCCGGCTGTAGAAGAATTCCAGCGTAGAAGAATTCCAGCTGTAGAAAGAATTCCGCTGTAGAAAGAGTTCCAGCGTAGAAAGATTCCGCTGTAGAAAGCGTTCCGGCTGTAAAAAGAATTCCAGCTGTAAAAGATTCCGGCGGTAAAAAAGTTCCAGCTTTAGAAAAAGATTGGGCCTTAAATAGAGATCAGGGTGTAATGAGGTCGGATGCAGACAGATATCATTTTTAGAGAGACAAGATATAGTAAACAGTTTATAGCTAGAGGCATGTAGGTAAGCAGTATGTGGTAGACAGTATGAAATAGACATATAGAGATAGACAGAATATAGGTAGTCAGACATAACAGACTAGTAAGGAAGACAGAATATAAAAAAGGATAATATAGATAGACCAGGTGTAGATAGATATTGGGATATAGCTAGGCAAACTAGGTAGACCGGATTAGATAGACATTGGGATGTAGGAAGCAGAATATAGATAGACAGGGTGTAGATAGACTGGGATGTAGGTAGCAGAATATAGATAGACAGTGTGAAGGTAGACAGGGTGTAGATAGACATTGGGATGTAGGAAGCAGAATATAGATAGCAGGGTGAAGGTAGACAGGGGTAGATAGACAGGGTGTAGATAGACATTGGAATGTAGGTAAGCAGAATATAGATAGACAGGGTGAAGGTAACAGGGTGTAGATAGACATTGGGATGTAGGTAAGCAGAATATAGATAGACAGGGTGAAGGTAGAGAGGGTGTAGATAGACATTGGGATGTAGGTAGCAAATATAATAGACAGGTGAAGGTAGAGAGGGTGTAGATAGACATTGGGATGTAGGTAAGCAGAATATAGATAGACAGGTGTGTAGATAGACATTGGGATGTAGGTAGCAGAATAAATAGACAGGGTGAAGGTAGACAGTGTGTAGATAGACATTGGGATGTAGGTAAGCAGAATATAGATAGACAGGGTGTAGTATAGACATTGGGATGTAGGTAAGCAGAATATAGATAGACAGGTGAAGGTAGACAGGGTGTAGATAGACATTGGGATGTAGGTAGGCAGAATATAGATAGACAGGGTGTAGTATAGACATTGGATGTAGGTAAGCAGAATAGATAGACAGGGTGAAGGTAACAGGGTGTGTAGACATTGGGATGTAGGTAAGCAGAAATATGATAGACAGGGTGAAGGTAGACAGGGTGTATTAGACATGGTAGTGTAGCAGTAATATAGATAGACAGGGTGTAGATAGACATTGGGATGTAGGTAGCAGAATTAGATAGACAGGGTGTAAGGTAGACAGGTGTAGATAGACATTGGATGTAGGTAAGCAGAATATATAGAAGGTGAAGCAGGGTGTAGATAGACATTGGGATGTAGGTAGCAGGAATATAGATAGACAGGGTGTAGATAGACATTGGGATGTAGGTAAGCAGAATATAGATAGACAGGGTGTAGATAGACATTGGGATGTAGGTAAGCAGAATATAGATAGACAGGGTGTAGATAGACATTGGGATGTAGGTAGGCAGAATATAGATGCAAGGTGTCGAACAGGGCTACCTCGAAAACCACAGAGCAGGCGGAATAAATAAAGTTTCACGGCGCACTGCTAACTAAAAGGTGCCCACCACTGGAACCTAATCACGTCCCTCCTCTGCTCCTTCTGGTTCTCCTGCAGTGCTTGCGAAAGTCCAGGAAACTGAAGATTAGGAGCTGTTGTGTGTAATCCGGGCCTGCTACTTCCTTGTCCTCTTAGAGGAGTCTAGCATGTGCAGTGGAGCTCTACCCCTCCCTCCAGATCCTCCCTCCCCCTCCCTCCAGATCCTCCCTCCCCCTCCCTCCAGATCCTCCCTCCCCTCCCTCCAGATCCTCTCCTCCCCCTCCCTCCAATCTCCCCTCTCCCTCCCTCCAGATCCCTCAGAACTGCAGCAAACTATTTAAACAAACAACGAAAAGTTATGTTTACAACTTGTGCTTAACCTTCATTCGCTCGGCTGACAGATCCAGCCAATCACAAACGTGGCAGATTCTGCTCTTCCGTTCCTGTAAGTAGCATAAGATGCAGTGGGAAGGGAGTGTAGGGGGCCAAGTACATTTCTGGGCAGATTTTAAAGATATAACCAAAGCGTTTAGGTTGGGGGGGTCCCCTACTTATGTGGGGGGCTGGTCCCTTACATTATGTGGGGGCTGGGTCGCTTACATTATGAGGGGGGCTGGGTCCCTTACATTATGTGGGGGGCTGGGTCCCTTACATTATGTGGGGGGCTGGGTCCCTTACATTATGAGGGGGGCTGGGTCCCTTACATTATGTGGGGGGCTGGGTCCCTTACATATGTGGGGGGTGTCCTCATTATGAGGGGGCTGGGTCCCTTACATTATGTGGGTCTGGGTCCCCTACATTATGTGGGGGGGTCCCCTAAATTTTGTGTGGGGGTCCCCTACATTATGTTTTTTTTTTCTTTCAATTTGGGGGGAAAGATTCCCTTGACAGTAATCACTAATGGTTAAGTAGATTGACTAAACGAACGTTAACATTGGACATAAACCATTTATTCCTGCTACATTTCATATATATCAGAAGTAGCCCCCCTTTCTTTATCTGCTATGGTAATAAAGTGCAGACCCCAAAATTCTACAGTGCAGGTACCTGTGTCCCCTTTACGTTTTTATGCCTCAATCTCTTTTTCCGCTTTTCCCCCAGGCTCGGAAATCCAACTCGCAGGGAGATTTCCCATCGGCAGCAAGATTTGCCCTGACGGCGCTGAAAATAAACATTGCCGTATTTATTATCGTGATTACAGTCGGCGCCATCGCTGGTGGGCTCAGCAGAGCGTTTTATTACCGTTCCCCGTATTTCTATGGATGAGACACTAATCCCTAAATCATACAGAGGAATGGATTATAATGCTCTTTTTATAAATGTACAAAGGATGTAAATTGTGTTATAGTAAATGAGTTTCAACCCACGTTCTTATTTACGCCTTTTTATTTAAACTCCACTGTAATAATTGACTTTTTGAAAATAAACTACCTGGGGCAGGGCGGTAGGATTAATTACTCCGACCTACCAATCTCATTACATTGAGTTTTCATCTGCCAGGTTAGTGTACTGGACTTCAAGATGATGAGTAAAGGTTCGTATACACGCTCGATGTGTACGAACGTTCGTTTCGGGTGATAATCGGCCCGTGTATGGGCCCTTTATCGCCTGAAATGGACGGTCGTTCAGAGATCCCCGACCGTGTTTCGGCCGATACACACAAGGGCCGATTATCGGGCGAAACGAACGTTCGTACACAACGTACCTTGTGTCTGACAGAAAGAGTTTTCTTCGTGCTGTTTCACAGAAACCCTATTGGGAGGTAGGAATTATTAAACCTACCCCCTTGCCCCAGCTAGTTATCAGCTAAATACCCAGTGACTGACAGCTACTGATAAACTGCTCCCTTTTAAATTTGTTTTTTTAATAAAAACTACAGACATGTAAGACAATGCTACTGTAAAGCTACCCATACAGGGATAGATGGTCTACGGATTGGATTTCTGTATAAAGATCGGAAATCCGATCGGAAGAACTGCTTGAATTTCCCAATAAACCACTCGGCATTGTCTAGCGGTCGATCAGAAAAAAATTACATTTTTTGGGGACTTTTCTAGCGATACGATAAATTAGATAGGATCGTTTCACATACCGTACTGCTTAACATGCTGGTTGGTACCAGTCTTAGAGTAGAGTATTTTTGCATTTTGATGGTCTCCCTATCCAGTGATGTCCCTGTGTATAAAATAAATACTACCAGCAGTGACAGTTTTGGAAACCAGAATTTTAGAAACTTGGTACTTATCATTGACAAAAGCGAAAATCAAAGGTTAAAAAATCAGAAATTTTAAAACTAGATCGAAAATTGTGATTGGGTTAGAATCGCATTTTTGGAACTGTGGGAAAAAAACGATCTTCTTACAGGACCCCAAATATTATCTTTTATGGTCTCGGACGCTGGGTTGACTCTGTTGCACAGTAGAGATCTGAGCATGTGTGACCCATCCAACCAGTAGAAATTACTTTTAACAACATTCCAAGTGACTGAACTAATCCTGTAAAGCAGGTAGGTAGGGAGGAAAAAAAACCTATTCCTTGCCTTCTGTTCTTCGGTCCCTTGGCCCGGATCCAGGATCGAGGGTGAGTATATTTGCCTGGCGCGCAATTCACCGCGGTCAGTTGGGAAGACCCGGTCGGCAATTTTCGGCTGCAAGGTGTATACAGTATGCTTATGTTCGATCCCTGAATGCTGTTCGGGTGATTGGGGAGCAGAGGGTAAAGTATAGGTCATACAATATCGTAAATGTATGATATGGACATCGTTATCGTAGCATTACGATCGGTATTGGTAACTTACGATCATGTTGTAAATGGACAATAAGGATTGTAAATTAACGGTCGTTAAACCAATCAGAAATTAACAATCAGTTTAATGATCATTTTACTGATTGTTAGAGGCGCGGTATCGCTTTACAAATACAGCCCCAAAACTAATAAATATTGAGAATTACGGGTATTAATGCATATACTGTAGTTCTGGTTGGTACAGGGATACTATATAATATTGAGAATTACTGGTATAAATACATATACTGTAGTTCTGGTTGGTACAGGGATACTATATAATATTGAGAATTACTGGTATTAATACATATACTGTAGTTCTGGTTGGTATGGCGATACTATATATTATTTGAGACTTCCTGGTATTATACATATACTGTATTCTGGTTGGTACGGGGATACTATAATCATATTGAGATTACTGGTATTAACATATACTGTAGTTTCTGGTTGGTACGAGGGATACTATACTAATATTGAGAATTACGGGTATTAATCCATATACTGTAATTCTGGTTGGTACGGGGATACTATATAATATTGAGAATTACTGGAACTAATCCATATACTGTAATTCTGGTTGGTACGGGGATACTATATAATATTGAGAATTACTGGTATTAATTCATATACTGTAGTTCTGGTCGGTAAGGGGATACTATATAATATTGAGAATTACTGGTATTAATACATATACTGTAGTTCTGGTCGGTACGGATACTATATAATATTGAGAATTACTGGTATTAATCCATATACTGTATTCTGGTCAGTACGGGATACTATTAATATTAAGAATTACTGGTATTAATACATATACTCGTAGTTCTGGTCGGTACAGGGATACTATATAATATTGAGATTTATGGTATTAATACATTACTGTAGTTCTGGCGGTACAGGGATAATATATAATATTGAGATTTACTGGTATAATGCATATCCTGGTTTCTGGTGGTACAGGGATACTATATAATATTGAGAATTACTGGTATTAATACATACGTACTGTAGTTCTGGTTGGTACGGGAACTATTATATTGAGAATTACTGGTATTAATACATATTTTGTAGTTCTGGTCGGTAGGGGATACTATAATATTGAGAATTACTGGTATTAATACATATACTGTAGTTCTGGTTGGTACGGGGATACTATATAATATTGAGAATTGCTGGTATTAATAAATATCCGTAGTTCTGGTTGGTACGGGATTACTATATAATATTGAGTATTACTGGTAATAATACTACACTGTAGTCCTGGTGGTACGGGGATACTATATAATATTGAGAATTACTGGTATTAATACATATACTGTAGTTCTGGTTGGTACGGGGATACTATATAATTAGTGAGAATTAACTGGTATTAATACATATACTGTAGTTTGGTTGGTATGGGATACTATATATTTGATTGTGAAGGTCCTCATTCACCCAGGTCATGGGTATATCTGTAATATTCATCCATCCAGGTCATGGGATATCTATTGTAGTTCATTAGATCAACTGGACTTGAAGTTTAGTTCTTGAAGACGTTTTCGCTAGTCATCGACTGGCTTTCTCAATTCAGAATGACTTGTACAAGATCTGTGGCAATTTTACCCTGGAATCCCAATTAGCATATCACAGCCAAGTGTTAAGGGCGTGATTGGATAGTGCTAAGAGGTGTTATAGGAACGCCCAGAGTAAGGTGTCAAAACAGCATTGTACATGCAGACAGATGGTGTCGAACCCCCCCAACTTCTATTTAGGCTTGGTTTCCTTTATTTTCACTAAATAGCCTCCTTTGACACCTCTCTTGAAACCAGTCACCGTTCCTTGTCATATGTTAACATTACAATCTTCAAAGGTATGTCCTTTATCTTAAGTGCAGGTACATGGCTGAGTCCTTGCCCGAGAATTGGCTCTTTCTGTGCTGGGCCATACGTTGATGCATTTGCTGTTTGGTCTCCCCCACATACATCAGAGCATTCTTCACTGCACTGCACTGCGTATAGATGTCCCTCTTCACTGCACTGCACTGCGTATATGATGTCACTCTTCACTGCACTGCACTGCGTATATGATGTCACTCTTAACTGCACGCGTATATGATGTCGCTTTTCTGTGTTTCAGTATTGGGCTTTCAGATGTACCAATTGTTGAAGGGGGTGCTAGGCGCCAGTAACAAATCTTGCACAGTGTGCTATTTATCCTAAGGCCGGCCCTACTTCAAGGGTAAATAAAGTAAAAAACAAATTTTAATCTATCAATGAAAGTTAGTTTTATGGTCATACATGCAAAAATACATATCCCCCCCAACCTGACACAGGTACACACACCTACTGACCTACTCTTTCATTCCTGTGGAAGCCATACTTAAAGGTACCTATAGAAAAAAATCAATAGACAGGTAATCAGTGCTGATTAGTCTGCACACACCTGAACACTATCAAGAGGCACTAAAGGGGGCCCTAACCAATCCCGATTGAATAATAAAAATGTTCCCAGTGACCTGATAGGTAGCAAAATCGTACGGAAATCATACCCATTCCACCCATTACTAGTACCCAGGGAAAGAAACTAACATCTAGTCCTCACCCCATGTTTTTTAGATAACAAATAAAAAACTTCCTAAACTTGTAACCATCAGTTCTGGATGCTTGCCCCTTCCTGAGTCCAGGACTCGGACAGTTGAAAGACCGCTCTATTCGCAGGGTTACAATCAGTTTAGATAACGTACATTCCATACAATATAATACTACCTGTGCATACAATAACAATAATCATTGCTTTCATTTTATTGGGAAAAGTATTTCCCAACTATCCATTCTAGGACTGGAATTTCTGCCCACGTGACATTTATAATGAGGGAAGGACCCGTCCAATCAAAGCTTTATATTAAAGTACAGGATCTGTAATTAATAAGGAAAAGTCATGGTGTAAAATGTAACTTTCCAAATTACCCCCATTTACCCCAAGCCACCAGAGGTAAAATTAAATACAAGTATTTAAAGGGCCAGTCCACCCTTCTAGCAGATAACAGATGTGGCTGTAGCAAACAGTGCCTGGCTCACACATAATAAATATCATATCTACCTCGGTCTTCAGTGCGGTGAAAAGGCTTGACGCTCAGTTCCAGTGTGGGGATAGGCAGAGGGATCAGATGTGGAGAGGTCCGACACCTGTAGGGTCCCTGCGTTCTCTTAAGTCCCGACGTTCAAGGAGTTCCATGGCGGGATGGATCTCCACGTGGAGGGTACCACATATTCACACAGAAGAGCCGACGAAACCGTAAACCCACCGAGGTACCTGTAATAAGAAAATATATTGATATTCACCAAAACATCTCCCAGTGGGACTATGAGCATTAGTTGTAAATACGGTAAACCAGTAACCATCCCTTATCTGGTACCCCCAATGTACCAGCTCCACTACCCTCTATACATGAGGTTTAGGGTTGGTCCCCACTGTGTACACTCACACCATCTAACACACACATAATATTGAGAATTACTGGTATTAATACATATACTGTAGTTCTGGTCGGTACGGGGATACTATATAATATTGAGAATTACTGGTATTAATACATATACTGTAGTTCTGGTTGGTACGATGATACTATATAATATTGAGAATTACTGGTATTAATACATATACTGTAGTTCTGGTCGGTAAGGGATACTAATATAATATTGAGAATTACTGGTATTAATACATATACTGTAGTTCTGGTCGTTACGGATACTATATAATATTGAGAATTACTGGTATTAATCCATATACTGTATTCTGGTCAGTACGGGATACTTTAATATTAAGAATTACTGGTATTAATACATATACTACGTAGTTCTGGTCGGTACAGGGATACTATATAATATTGAGATTTACTGGTATTAATACATTACTGTAGTTCTGGTTCGGTACAGGGATAATATATAATATTGAGATTTACTGGTATAATCATATCCTGGTTTCTGGTGGTACAGGGATACTATATAATATTGAGAATTACTGGTATTAATACATATACTGTAGTTCTGGTTGGTACGGGATACTATATAATATTGAGAATTACTGGTATTAATACATATTTTGTAGTTCTGGTCGGTAGGGGATACTATAAATATTGAGAATTACTGGTATTAATACATATACTGTAGTTCTGGTTGGTACGGGGATACTATATAATATTGAGAATTGCTGGTATTAATAAATATCCGTAGTTTCTGGTTGGTACGGGGTTATATATAATATTGAGTATTACTGGTAATAATACATACACTGTAGTCCTGGTTGGTACGGGGATACTATATAATATTGAGAATTACTGGTATTAATACATATACTGTAGTTCTGGTTGGTACGGGGATACTATATAATATTGAGAATTACTGGTATTAATACATATACTGTAGTTCTGGTTGGTATGGGGATACTATATAATATTGATTGTGAAGGTCCTCATTCACCCAGGTCATGGTATATCTGTAATATTCATCCATCCAGGTCATGGGATATCTATTGTATTCAATTAGATCAACTGGACTTGAAGTTTAGTTCTTGAAGACGTTTCGCTAGTCATCCGACTGGCTTTCTCAATTCAGATGACTTGTACAAGATCTGTGGCAATTTTTACCCTGAATCCCAATTAGCATATCACAGCCCAAGTGTTAAGGCGTGATGGATAGTGTCTAAGAGGTGTTATAGGAACGCCCAGAGTAAGGTGTCAAAACAGCATTGTACATGGCAGACAGATGGTGTCAACCCCCCCACTTCTATTTAGGCTTGGTTTCTTTATTTTCACTAAATAGCCTCCTTGACACCTCTCTTGAACCAGTCACGTTCCTTGTCATATGTTAACATTACAATCTTCAAAGGTATGTCCTTTATCCTTAAGTGCAGGTACATGGCTGAGTCTTGCCCCGAGGAATTGGCTTTTCTGTGCTGGGCCATACGTTGATGCATTTTGCTGTTTGGTCTCCCCCACATACATCAGACATTCTTCACTGCACTGCACTGCGTATATGATGTCCCTCTTCACTGCACTGCACTGCGTATATGATGTCACTCTTCACTGCACTGCACTGCGTATATGATGTCACTCTTCACTGCACTGCGTATATGATGTCGCTTTTCTTGTGTTTCAGTATTGGGTCTTTCAGATGTACCAATAGTTGAAGGGGGTGCTAGGCGCCAGTAACAAATCTTGCCACAGTGTGCTATTTATCCTAAGGCCGGCCCTACTTCAAGGGTAAATAAAGTAAAAAACAAATTTTAATCTATCAATGAAAGTTAGTTTTATGGTCATACATGCAAAAATACATATCCCCCCCAACCTGACACAGGTACACACACCTACTGACCTACTCTTTCATTCCTGTGGAAGCCATACTTAAAGGGTACCTATAGAAAAAATCAATAGACAGGTAATCAGTGCTGATTATGTCTGCACACACCTGAACACTATCAAGAGGCAGCTAAAGGGGCCCTAACCAATCCCGATTGAATAATAAAAATGTTCCCAGTGACCTGATAGGTAGCAAAATCGTACGGAAATCATACCCATTCCACCCATTACTAGTACCCAGGGAAAGAAACTTAACATCTAGTCCTCACCCCATGGTTTTTATAGATAACAAATAAAAAACTTCCTAAACTTGTAACCATCAGTTCTGGATGCCTTGCCCCTTCCCTGAGTCCAGGACTCGGACAGTTGAAAGACGCGCTATTCGCAGGGTTACAATCAGTTTAGATAACGTACATTCCCATACAAAATAATACTACCTGTGCATACAATAACAATAATCATTGCTTTCATTTTATTGGGAAAAGTATTTCCCAACTATCCATTTCTAGGACTGGAATTTCTGCCACGTGACATTTATATTGAGGGAAGGAACCGTCCAATCAAAGCTTTATATTAAAGTACAGGATCTGTAATTAATAAGGAAAAGTCATGGTGTAAAAATGTAACTTTCCAAATTACCCCCATTTATCCCCAAGCCACCAGAGGTAAAATTAAATACAAGTATTTAAAGGGCCAGTCCACCCTTTCTAGCAGATAACAGATGTGGCTGTAGCAAACAGTGCCTGGCATCACCATAATAAATATCATATCTACCTCGGTCTTCAGTGCGGTGAAAAGGCTTGACGCTCAGTTCCAGTGTGGGGATAGGCAGAGGGATCAGATGTGGGAGAGGTCCGACACCTGTAGGGTCCCTGCGTTCTCTTAAGTGCCCGACGTTCAAGGAGGTTCCATGGCGGGATGGATCTCCACGTGGAGGGTACCACATATTCACACAGAAGAGCCGACCGGAACCGTAAACCCACCGAGGTACCTGTAATAAGAAGAAATAATATTGATATTATCACCAAAACATCTCCCAGTGGGACTATGAGCATTAGTTTGTATATACGGTAAACCAGTAACCATCCCCTTATCTGGTACCCCCATATGTACCAGCTCCACTACCCTCTATACATGAGGTTTAGGGTTGGTCCCCACTGTGTACACTCACACATCTAATCACACACACGGACACCCACACTTTTAATCACACTCACCGGAAAACCACACATCTAATCACACTCACCGGACACCCACACATCTAATCACACTCACCGGACACCCACACATCTAATCACACTCACCGGAAAACCCCACACATGTAATCACACACACACCGGACACCCACACATGTAATCACACACACCGGACACCCACACATCTAATCACACACTGGACACCCACACATCTAATCACACACTGGACACCCACACATCTAATCACACACACCGGGGACACACACATGTATGTGTGTCTGGCTTGTGTCGTGATTAGTGTGTGTGTGTGTCCGGGTGTGTGTATGATGTAGGATTGGTGTGTGTGTCCGGGTGGGTGTGTGGTGATTAGATGTGTGTGTGTGTCGGTGTGTGTGTGTGTGATTAGATGTGCGGTTGTCCGGGTGTGTGTGTGTGTTGTGCTTAGATGTTTTGGTGTCCGGTGTGTTTGTTATTTAGATGTGCATGTGTCCAGCTTGTGTGTGATTAGATGTGTGGGTGTCCGATGAGTGTGTGTGTGTTGGATGTGTAGTTGTCTGGTGTGTGTGTGTGACTATGGTGTGTTCGTGTGTGTGGTGATTCGTGTTTTGAGGTAGTGTGTGTGTGTGTGTGTGTCCGGTGTGGTTGTGTGTGTGATTAGATGTGTGTGTGTGATAGATGTGTGGGTGTTCGGTGAGTATGATTACATGTGTGTTTGTGATTACATGTGTGTGGATTATATATGTGTGTGATTACATGTGCGTGTGTCCTGTATGTGTGTGTGATACATGTCTGTGTGGACCGGTGTGTATGGTGATTACATATCTGTGTGGTCCGGTGTGTGATTACAGTGTGTGTGTGTGTGTTAAATGTGTGGGTGTCCGTTGAGTTTGTGTGTCTTTCGTGTGTGTGTGTGTGATTAATGTGTGTGTCCAGTGTGTCTAATTTTCGTGTGTGTGATTAGATGGTGTCCCCAATGTGTGTGATTAGAGTGGTGTCCTCCGTAGGGTGTGATTAAATGTGTGTGTGTCCGTGTGTGTGTGTATTAAATGTGTGTGCCCGTATGTGTGTGATTACATGTGTGTGTCCGGTGTGTGGTGTGATATACATGTAGTGTGTGTCGGTGTGTGTGTGTCCAGTTTGTGTGTGCGATTACATGTGTGGGTGTCCATTGAGTTTGTGTGATTACATGTGTGTGCCCTGTATGTGTGTGATTACATGTCTGTGTGTCCGGTGTGTGTGTGTGTGATTACATGTATGTGTGTCGGTGTGTGTGTGATTACGTGTGTGTGTCAGTTTGTGTGTGCGATTACATGTGTGTGGTGTCCATTGAGTTTGTGTGTCTTTAGATGTGTGGTGTCCGTTGAGAGTGTGTGTGATTAATTGTGTGTGCAGTGTGTGTAATTAAATGGTTGTGTGTGTGATTAGATGTGTGTGTCCCCAATGGTGTGATTAAATGTGTGTGTGTCCAGATTGTGTGTGATTAGATGTGTGTGTCCTCAGTGTATGGTGTGATTAGATGTGTGGGTGTCTGTGTGGGTGTGTGTGTGATAAGTGTGTGTGTGTCCGGTGTGTGTGTGTTGTGTGATAGATGTGTTGGTGTCCGGTGAGCGTGATTAGATGTGTGGGTGGCCTTGTGTGTGTGTGTGTGATTAAGGTGTAATTAGATGTGTGTGTTGTGTGATTAATGTCTGTGTGTCGGTGTGTGGTGGGTGGATTACATGTGTGTGTCCTGTATGTGTGTGTAATTACATGTCTAGTGTACCGGTGAGTGTTGGATTATATGTGTAAAGTGTCTGGGTGGTGTGTGTCGATTAGATGTGTGTGTTTGTCCCGGTGTGGGTGATTATGTGTGCTGTACCGGTATTTGATTACAAGAGTGTGTGTCCGGTGTATGTGTGATTAGATGTATGTTTGCGGTGTGTGTATGATTAATGTGTGTGTCTGTGATTACATGTGTGTGTGTCTGGTGTGTGTGATTAGATGTGTGGTTGTTCAGTAAGTATGATTTACATGTGTGTATTTCTGGTGTGTGTTTTTGTTGGTGTCTGGTGTGTATTGATTAGACTTGTGGGTGTCCGGTGTGTGGGTAGGGATTAGTGTGTTTGTGTCTGGTAAGGGGTGGTGGGGATTAGATTTGTTGGTGTCTGGTGAGGTTGATTAGTTTTGGGTGTTCCGGGTATGGTGTGTGATTAGATTTGTTGGTGTCCGGTGAGTGTGATTAGATGTGTGGGTGTCCGGTGTGTGTGTGTGTGTGTTAGATGTGTAATTAGATGTGTGTGTGATTACATGTGTGTGATTACATATGTGTGTGTCTGGTGTGTGTGTGGATTACATATGTGTGTGTCTGGTTGTGTGGTGATTACATGAGTGTGTCCTGTTTTGGTCGGTGTGTGTGTGTGATTACATGTGTGTGTGATTACAGTCTATGTTGTCTGCGTGTGTGTGTGGTGTGATTACATGTGGTGTCCGGTGTGTGGGTTGTGTGATTACATGTCTGTGTGTCCGGTGTGGTGCTTGTGATACATGTTCTGTGTGTCCGGTGTGTGTAGTGATTACATTCGTGTGGTCCGGTGTTTGTGTGATTACATGTTGTGTGTGGATACCGGTGTGTCCGGTGTGTGTGTGGTTTGTTGAGTTTGTTTGTCTTAGATGTGTGGTTGTCCGGTGAGAGGGTGTGTGATAAAGTGTGTGTCCAGTGTGTGTGATTACTGTGTGTTATAGATGTGTGTGTGTGTCCATCAGTGGTATATGTGTGATTAGATGTGTGGATGTCCGGTGTGTTTGATTCAGAGTGTTTGTGATTACGTGTGTTGGGTGTGTGTGTGTGATTAGATGTGCGTGTGTCCGGAGTGGTTTGATTAGAGTTTTGGTGTCCGTGTCTGTTTGTGATAGGTGTGTGGTGTGTCCTGCTTGTGTGTAATTAGATGTGTGGTTGTCTGGTGTGTGTGTGTTGTGATTAGATGTGTGTTTGTCCGGTGTTTGTGTCATTAGATGTGTCTGTATCCGGTGAGTATTTGTCCAGTGTGTATGTGATTAGATTTGTCGGTGTCCAGTGTGTGTGTGTGTGATTAGATGTGATGTATCCGGTGTGGCGTGTAATTAGATGTGTGGGTGCATGTAGGTGGTATAGATAGTTGGAAAAGGGTTGGGATCTGCACACCTGAACGTAAGGTAGTACAAGTCAGTTCATTCTGGGTGCTCTAGGTTCGCTGAAGCCACAGCGAACACCAGACTAGAAAAACTGCCAAGGACACACCAGTCTTGATAGTGCAGCAGTAAAACAAGATATTCTCACTATCAAGAGCTGGTGGCCTGGATGGTTTGTTCTTTGATTCGATATTTGGTGTCCGGTTGAGTGTGCGTTGTGATACATGTGGGATGTGGTCCGGAGTGTGTGGTGTGTGAGTTAGATGTGGGGTGTCCGGTGAGTGTGATTACATGTGTGTGTGTGTCCGGAGTGTGTGTGATTAGATGTGGGGTGTCCGTGGTGTGTGCTGATTAGATGTGTGTGTGTCGGTGTGTGTGTGTGTGATTAGAGGGTGTGTGTGTCGGTGTGTGGGTGTGTGGATTAGATTGTGTGGATGTTGTGGGTGTGTGTGTGTGTGATTAGACTGTGTGTGTGTCGGTTTGTGTGTGTGATTAGGATGTTTGGTGTCCGTTTGTGTGTGTGATAGGATGTGTGGGGTCCGGTTGTGTGTGTGGTAGATGTGTGATGTGCTGTGCTGTGTGTGCCATTACATATGTGTTGTCCGTGTGTGTGTGGGTGACGTGTGTTTGTGTGGTTATTAATTTGTGTTTGTCGGTGTTGTGTGATTACATGTGTGTGGTGTCCCAGGGTATTTAGTACACTAACCCCTCCTCATTGCCACATTGTTAATTGGTTGGCAAATTGGCAGTGGTAATTGGTTGGCATTGTCCGTGTGCATCAAGACTGAATGCACAGATATTGCCAACTGTTTACCACGGTCCAATTTCCAACCATTGTTACCAATGCCAGGGCTGGCTGGCACAATAGTGTGGGGAAAAGCACAGGCAGGGGTCAGTCTTCTCCCAACATCCCCCCAACCCCCCTTGCCCCCCTTACTTTCTCTGTCCTGACTGGCCCGGGGCTGAACTTCATATTTCCGTTCCATGCAGATTGCAGAGGGTTCTAGTTCCCCGCCAACTTGGACTTCCGCCGCTCGCTCCATGTTCCTCCAGGCTGCAGTCGGTGGTTCTCTTCTGTGCGCGCCGCCTGTATTTCCTGCAGTAGAGAAAATAATTAGGTTACCTGGGCCGGGCCCAAGGTACACAGACCAGAGTTTGGTGCTTCCACGGTCGCTGTGATAACATGTGTCGTGTGTGTGTCGTTAGTGTGTGTGTGTGTGTGTGTCGGTGGTGTGTGTGTGTGTTGTGTACGGTGTGTTGTGATTAATGTGTGTTTGTGTCCGGTTCTTGTGATTACATGTGTTGTCGTGTGTGTGTGTGTGTGTGTGTTATGTGTTGTGTGTGTGATTAGATGTGTGTGTGCCCATTGTGTGTGTGTGTGATTAGATGTGTGTGTTTCCGGTGTGTGGTGTGTGTGTGTGTGTGTGTATTAATTGTGGTGTCCGGTGTGTGGTGTGTGATTTAGATGTAGTGTTTGCCTGTATGCGTCTGTGTAATTAGATGACGGTGTGTGTTGGTGTTTGTGAGTGTGAGACGGTGTGTGTTTTGCTGTGTGTGTGCCGTGATTAGATGTGGTGGTTTGTCCGGTATGTGATTACATGATGTGTCTGTCCAGTGGTGTGTTGATTAGATGTATGTTTGCGTGTGATTCATGTGTGTGGTGTCCGGTGGTGTGTGTGTGAGATTAGATGTGTGTGTGTCGGTTTTGTGTGGTGTGTTTACGTGGTGTCCGTTGTGTGTTGTGATTAGATGTGTGTCCCTGATGTGTGTGATTAGATGTGTGTGTGTATGTCCTCGGATGGTGTCTGATTACATGTGTGTGTGTGTGTCCAGTGTGTGTGATTACATGGTGTGTTTATCCGGTGTTGTAGTGATTAGGTGTTGTGTGTCCGGTTGTGTGTGTGATTAGATTGTTGTGGGTGTGTCTGGTGTTGTGTGTGATTAGATGTGTGGGTGTCCGGTGTGTGTGTGTGATTAGATGTGTGGTTGTGTGTGTGTGATTAGATGTGTGGGTCGGTGTGTGTGTGTGTGATTAGATGTGTGAGTGTCCGTGTGGTGTGTGATTAGATGTGTGGGTGTCCGGTGAGTGTGATTAGATTTGTGGGTGTCGTGTGTGTGATAGATGTGTGAATGTTGCTGTTGTGTGGTGATTACATTTGTGTGTCCGGTGTGTGTGTGGTGACGTGTGTTGTGTGGTATTTAATGTGTGTGTGTCCGGTGTGTGTGATTACATGTGTGTGTGTCCCCGGTGTGTACACTAACCCCTCTTCATTGCCAACTTGACATACAGGGATTGTTAATTGGTTGGCAAATTGGCAGTGGTAATTGGTTGGCATTGTCCGTGTGCATCAAGACTGAATGCACAATATTCCAACTGTTACCACGGCCAATTTCCAACATTGTACCATGCCAGGGCTGGCTGGCACAATAGTGTGGGAAAAAGCACAGGCAGGGGTCAGTCTTCTTCAACATCCCCCAACCCCCTGCCCCCCTTACTTTCTCTGTCTGACTGACCCGGGGCTGAAATTCATATTTCCGTTCATGCAGATTGCAGAGGGTTTAGTTCCGCGCAACTTGGACTTCCGCCGCTCGCTCCATGTTCCTCCAGGCTGCAGTCGGGGGTCTCTTCGCGCGCGGCGCCGTGCGTATTTCTGCAGTAGACAAATAATTAGGTTACCTGCGGCCGGGCCCCAAGGTACACAGACCCGTTTGTGTGTCGGTTGTGTGATTACATGTGTGTGTGTCCGGTGTGTGTGTGTGCTTACGTGTGTGTGTGTCGGTGTGTGTGATTACATGTGTGTTTGTGTCCAGTGTGTGATGTGATTACATGTGTGTGTGTTCAGTGTGTGTATGTGTAATTAGATGTGGTGTGTGATTAGATGTGTGTTGTGTTGTGTAATTACATGTGTGTGCCGCGTTGGGTGTGATTTAGATGTATGTTTGTCCTGTGTGTGTGTAATAGATGGTGTGTGTCTGGTGTTTCTGAGTGTATAACGGGTGTGTGTGTGTTGTGTCATGGTGTTGTGATTAGATGTGTGTGTTGTGTCCGGAGTGGGTGGTTACGTGTGTGTCCGTTGTGTGTTTGTGATTAGATGTGTGTCCGATGTGTGTGATTAGAGTTTGTCCCTGATGTGTGTGAGTAGATGTGTTGTTGTGTATGTCCTGATGTGTGTAATTAAATGTGGTGTCCGTCCGGCTTGTGTTGTGATTAGATGTATGTTTGTCCGGTTGTGTGGTGTGTGATTAGTGGTGTGTGTGGTGTGTGTGTCCGGTGAGTGTGATTAGATGTGTGGGTGCCGTTGAGTGTAAGTGTGGTGTCCTGTGAGTGTGATTAGATATGTGGGTGTCCTGTGAGTGTGATAGATGGTGGGTGAGTGTGATAGATGTGTGGGTGTCCGGTGAGTGTGATTGATGTGTGGTTGTCCGGTGAGTGGTGTGTGATTATTTGTGTGGGTGTCCGGTGAGTGTGAGGTGTATTAGATGTGTGGTTGCCGGTGAGTGTGATTAGATGTGGGGTGTTCGGTGAGTGTGATTGATGTGTGGGTGTCCGGTGAGTGTGATTAGATGTGTGGGTGTCCGGTGAGTGTGATTAGATGTGTGGGTGTCAGGTGAGTGTGATTAGATGTGTGGGGTGACCGGTGAGTGTGATTAGAGTGTGGGTGTCCGGTGGTGTGATTAGATTGTGTGGGTGTCTGGTGAGTGTGATTAGATGTGTGGGTGTCCGTGGTTGATTAGATGTGTGGGTGTATGGTGAGTGTGATTAGATGTTGTGGGTGTCCGGTGAGTGTGTGATTAGAGTGTGGTGTCCGGTGAGTGAGTGTGATTAGATATGTGGGTGTCCGGTGAGTGTGATTAGATGTGTGGGTGTCGGTGTGAGTGTGATTAGATGTGTGGGTGTCGGGGAGTGTTGTGATGTGGGTGTCCGGTGAGTGTGATTAGATGTGCGGGTGGGTGAGTGTGATTAGATGTGTGGGGTGTCCGGTGAGTGTGATTAGATGTGTGGGTGTCGGGTGAGTGTGATTAGATGTGTGGGTGACGGTGAGTGTGATTAGATGTGTGGGTCCGGTGAGTGTGATTAGATGTGTGGGTGTACACAGTGGGGACCAACCCTAAAACTCATGTGTAGAGGGTAGTGGAGCTGGTACATATGGGGGGATGGTACTGGTTTACCATATATACAAAACTAATGCTCATAGTCCCACTGGGAGATGTTTTGGTGATAATATCAATATTATTTCTTCTTATTACAGGTACCTCGGTGGGTTACGGCTCGGTCGGCTCTTCTGTGTGAATATGTGGTACCCTCCACGTGGAGATCCATCCCGCCATGGAACCTCCTTGAACCTCGGGCACTTAAGAGAACGCAGGGACCCTACAGGTGTCGGACCTCTCCCACATGATCCCTCTGCCTATCCCCACACTGGAACTGAGCCTCAAGCCTTTTCACCGCACTGAAGACCGAGGTAGATATGATATTTATTATGGTGATGCCAGGCACTGTTTGCTACAGCCAATCTGTTATCTGCTAGAAAGGCTGGACTGGCCCTTTAAATACTTGTATTTATTTTACCTCGGTGGCTTGGGGATAAATGGGGGTAATTTGGAAAGTTACATTTTTACACCATGACTTTTCCTTATTAATTACAGATCCTGTACTTTAATATAAAGCTTTGATTGGGAGCTAAGTTCAGTTTTATCTAGGCCATTGGTTCTCATTGTTGCAGATTCCCTCATGTTCCGGATCGTGACTCTGGATTGGAAAAAGGCTGATGTTATTCCAATATTCCAAAAGGGTCGTCGTTCACAGCCGGGTAATTACAGGCCAGTAAGTTTAACTTCAGTGGTGGGGGAAGGTCCTGGAAAGTTTAATAAGGGAACATGTTGTAGAGTGTTTCCAGGACCGACATTATAAGTAGTAACACAGCATGGTCCAATATTCTTCCAATCGGATTTGCAATCATCCGAAACGATGGAAAATCCCATCGGAGAGAACCCACGAGATATGGAAATAAATCCCAATAGGATTTATAGGATGTAGTTGTACTTGGGAAACAGAAGGTAAGGCAATGGAGGTAAAAATGCGTATCTGTAGGAAGATAGAGCGAGATGTCAGACAATTAACTCCCTTGTTAAACTCCAATTTCACTTATTAAAATCTTTACTTTGGATGACCTTCATTTTGGATGGTCTTCCCTGCAAAGCCACACCTCTGTTCCATGGCAACACATTCACATATATCTTGGCTTCCATCCAATACGTGATGTCATCATTGATGATATCACACACTGTTGACCAACAATCTTCTCATTTACATTTCAGAGTCATTGGAGGTAATAGTACATATTTTTTGCTCTGCATTAATTATTATTATTTGATGTCATAGACAATGTGGAATTAATTTCCATACATAGAAGAGACTGTGGGATCATTTCAATGGGAAATTACATATAATAGAAGTTTTATGGATCTGACCAAAATTTTACAACAAAAAAAAAGCTGATTAATGTACATTTCAGGACCCCATTCGATACCATAGTGTTTGTCCTGGTGTATAGAGTCCAAATATTCTATTCCATAAATAGTATAGTTCGGTCTGTAGCGATGTGTCCAGTTCCCTTCATATTCCTTTCTAGAACATTCTGCTGCTTTTATTCTGCGGTTATTTATAGAGTGAGAATATCTAGACCAAATCTCAATTCCATTTTATTCTCTTAATGCGACATGAAGGTGAAGATGGAGAAACAATCCATATGGAAGAAGTTCAAAAGATTCTTCTCACTTGGAAAGAAAGAAGTAAGTATTAGCGTAAAAATATAATAAACTATAATAATAATTAATGTAACAGTAATATAGCCAGTACATGGTCCTTCCATATCATTCCCCTGCCTCTCTTATTGCAGGAATATTGATGGTTCCTCATATTATATTATATTATAGTGTCAGTGTGTGTGCAGATATTATCTGTCAGAATACACACTCAGTTTTGTACACAACCTATTACAATGTATAGTAATAATAATAATTATATTTACTGACAAACTGATAAATTCTCTTCTCCTTAAAACATCGACATTCCAGAAGATAATAAAGAGTAGTAGAATGGGAGGTTTACACCAATAATAGGAATTTGATTGATAATTTCTTTGAAAGATGTGTAGATGTGTGGGTTTGTATACTAGCAAGCAACATTGCAAGACCTAGAGTCTGAAATGATATTGGGTTATTCCTTTAACAATACCAAGACCTGACCATCATTAGTACAACATAAATATATTATAGAAAGCTGAAATACAATGTTTTTCTCAATACTATGGGAATATTTTTAATACTGATGATAAATCTTTCCCTCCTTAAGGAAATCCAAGTACCGGGACTTGAAAAAAGCCCGACAAAAGTAAGTAGGAATAAAGAAAAAACATATCCTAGGTCCCATATAAATTAAATAAACCACCAGCAAGCGTATGAATCTAGGTTAACGTCGGATAGAAAGCTCATGTTCATTTGGAATTAGACCTTTACAATACACATTTTATTATTTATTCTGTCCCATAATTACACGTTTTTCCAAATGAAAATGTCTCTATAAAAACTTATTTTAAATTCTCTTCTCCTTCAGGCAATACAAGCAGCGGACATTCCAGAAAAGGAAGTAAGTAGAAAGGAAGGAAGATTTATAACTATTAGCAACTTTATTCAGATTTAGATTTGAAACATAAATAATAATAAGAAATATAATATATACAGATATTATTATTTATAATTAAAAGTACAAAACCTTAATAAATAGACAAAGTTAACCAGCGTTATTAGAATGAAATAGATGGTTTATAGAGAAATATAAACTTTTTTTTTCTTCAGGAAATCAAAGAGTCGGGAAAGTTCGTCATCGAAAATGTAATTAGAGAAAAGTCATCAGTAAGTTTAAATTTACATTACTTGGATCTGCAGGTTATTTGGTTACAATGTTCAGAGGCATTTATAGAAACCTTTTATAAAGAGTTAGTGTGATTTAAAGTCACACGGGATAAGACTGACTATCCCAGACCTTAGGCCGTATTTATAAAGCTGCGGTATCGCGCCTTTAATGATCGGTAAAAAACAATCGTTAGTTTACAATCAGCTTAACGATACTTAACGTACGATCGTTATCGTAAATTCATGATCGTAAATTTACCGATTGTAAATCTACGATAACGAAATTGTAGATCTATGTATACGATCCCTATAGAATCCCATTACGTCAGTTTACTACCGCATGGTATTCTAATACCGAACGTTCGTTAATTACCGAACGTTTGGTAGTAAATGTACAATCGCGATCGGAAATTAACTTGTCTTGTTATTGGATAATATTTCCCTTCCTGGTCCTTGGTGAGGTTTTCCCTATTGTTATTTATATTTATTGATATTATTTTATACTATTATTTACTCATTATTATTTCAGGATCCCAAAAACCAATTTGAATTAATGCAACTTATCGGCTATGGAGGATTCGGAAAGGTCTACAAAGTAAGTTTATAACATCTATTTAAATCATTTCTAGCACCATTTATTATTAAATATTAAATTGACCATCTGTTTTTATTCCAGACCCAATATAAAGGCCGCTATTCTGACATAGCCGTGAAAGTTGCGGATGTAGACACGGTAAGTATCTGATAGATGTTTATATACTGGATATTGTAGAGATGCTCCTGTATCTGAACATGGGACTCCCAGAATGGAAATGAATGTTATTGTAATAATATACAATGGTTTTCATGTTAATATTTTATTAGCTTTTCCAGTGTAAAGCAGTGATGCCCAACCCATGGTCCGCAGGTGGGTGGGACAGGTGGCAGGGCTTCCGTATTCTGGCGGTATGGCTTAGACATTCTGGGGCAGAGCTTGGGCAGATTGGGACAGAGCTACACCCCGTAGCTCGCTCACTGCATGAGGGGCCACAAGTGTGGACTCCAGCATGTCCTAGGTGGGGCCCCCTGGTATAGAGAATAGAGATTTAAATAGCTACACGGCCATTTTTATAATTAGAAATCATTCTTATAAACCAAAGACTTAAAATAGCAATCTGCTCTAAAATGATAGAAATCCGTGTTTCTTTCTGATACTGTGTAACATCTGGAAGTCCGTTAATGTAGGAACTTTATCATTTATTGGTTTTTAAACCAGGAAACCGACTTAGAAGAAGCCTTTCTGCTCAAAACATTGAAGCACGAAAATATTGTCCCATGTCTGGAGGCTTTTACACACTACGACCCAGAGAGACAGAAGAAAAAGCTCTGGGTAAGAAACATGTCAATGTACTTGGTTAATATAGTAATAGTCCAGCCCATGTGGGATCTCTCCTTAATACACGGATAGAAAGTCCTATAGAATGGGACCTTACAGTAAACACATCCTGCTACACTCAGCACAGTTATAGTTGGTGCTGGAGCTTTGGGTTTCACTTAATAAGAATACTAATCTTTATAGAAATGATATTCCGTAGAATTGACACACTGAAATCTCTTTACCATCTCACTAAATCATTTCTATTTCCTTGTAGATCATTATGGAGTGTTGCAGTGGAGGCTGTCTAGATAATCTCCTTAAAGTCCACTATTCGCTCTATAGAAACTATTTCCCGGAGAGTTGGATTCGCTATGTCTCAACGGAGATCCTGCAGGTAACTTTCTAACTGTCTTGTTTCTCATTCAACAACATGGAAGATGTTTTATTATAGACGGCAAATAATACAATTTATTTCATAACTCAAACATATACTAAAGCCTCGTACACACGTCCGATACCTCGTACGGCAAACGATTCCCCAGTGCGTGACGAACGGCTGTTTGGGTCGATAATCACACATGTATATGCACTCGGGGGTTGAAATATCGGACGTGTGTACGGACCTTTAGATACATTTAGCGGATATTTAAGGAGACTAGTAATACGTCTATAGAGTACAGCAGGGCTGGATATTTAATATCTAATGCAGGGTTTTCTACAAACTAAAGTAAGATTTTATTGGAGTAAATTAGAGATATGATTTGAAGCCATATTAATACACAAACACCGTGTTTATATTTAGAGCCGCCAATCTTTATTATAAAGGGATTTCAATAACAAAGCAGCGTTTTGTAATTGGACTCTAGTTCCTTATATACCGAGAGAAAAATCACATGACTGTGATTCTATATGGACAAGCGTTTATTGTCACATCACACACAGAATTGCTAAACTAATGTATCATTAGAGGATATAAGGAATATAATGTGTCTGTCTATCAATCTCTGCAGGGATTACGTTACCTCCATAATAGGAATATTGCGCACCGAGATCTAAAGGGACAAAATATTCTATTCACTGTCGCTGGGGACGTAAAAATAGGTAAGGGAAATTCAATCTTTCAATGATTTGTACACTGTCTAGCTAAAGGTGGCCATACGCTTCCCTCCGATGTTCCAAATAACAGTCCCACCAGTTATGGCCAATGTTACAGGTGTAATGTCTATGGGAACATATCTAGATACGTCTCTGGTACCTGACCCAATGATACTATTAATTTCACATTGGGATCCCATGGAACATTGATGGAATATGTGTGTGACTAGCGTAACCCTTAAATATGGAAAGATGAATGAATTTTCCCATGATATGAGATTGCAGGTACCTGGGTATAACACTGTATAGGATGTTTATTATATATTAATGCATTTTAGAAGCTTTTTTGATTGATTAGAATCACATTTAATTAGTGGAAATATTAATTAATGTGTAATTACAGCTGATTTTGGATTGGCCAAAATATTCAACGGGCCAGAAGACAGAAGCACGGAATACGCGGGGACTGTATACTGGACGGCCCCCGAAGTGATCAGATGTTTGCTTGACGAAAGCCAAGGATACAATGTATCGGTAAGTTGTAGAAGTAATAATGATATTGCCGTCACAATACATGGCTCTGTTTTTATACAGGTGGGTAAAGATATCACTGGGTAAGAAATCTCCCAGTAATGATTTGGTACTAGTCTAGATCACGGTTGTTCGACTGCATTACGGCCAATCGGATTCCGCCCCTACACATGGGTGATATATCGCTAATACGTATGGGCACCTTTACTAACTAATAAGGTCTTAGTAGAATGTTGTGACTCTGTTCTGACCATTTTATTTATAGTTAATGGCAATTTCATTAGTTAAGTCAATTCAGTTATATTTCTTTAAGCCTCATTCACACGTACGATCAGGGGGCTGACCCACGTGCCATGATGTGTACACCCAGCAGGTTCAGCTAATACTCGTGCCGTGAATGGGCACTTTGTCATGTGAAATGGCCATTCGGTCAGGGCTTGTTGAAGATCCGCCTGGTGGTCGGCCCCTGTAATTACACATGTGTATGGACCTTTACAGTAAACCTATTCATCCTATCAGTAATTAATAACTTGTGGAAGTAAAACATGGATCGTGTCCTCCGATATCTAATGTTTAATCTCTTCTTTCTAGTGTGACATCTGGTCATTTGGGATGGTCTTGATAGAGATGGCAGAAGGAGAGCCACGTAAGTAAAACTCACTATTGTCACTATGTGTAAATACTAGAATATCCCAGAAAGAGACACACACTGACACTGCAATGACCAATTCAACAAATCGCTACCTCCCCTTTAACTCACGTGGGGTATTTCCAATCAGCCCGTCCTGTATTGTTACTATAGATTTCATGGTCTATGAATGAAAGGTGATTCATTCATTTCTCATGTGTTTTTGTTCCTATAACTTTTAGCTTTGTGGATACATTCCAAACGGACAGCAAAGAATCTGATCCTTAATGGGGTGAGACCGACCCTGAAGTCTCCCTTATTATGGTGAGTAATGACTGTGTTCCAGATGGATTTTATAGATGTCTCCTTGGATGGTTAGAGATGACAGTGTGTGTATTGATCATGATTATTTCTCTCAAGGTCTAAGCAATTCAGAGACTTTCTGGATTTGTGTCTGGGAAAGAATCCACAGGAAAGACTGAGCAGCGATGGACTTCTACAGCACGGGTTTTTACAATACCTGCGAGGTCTAGACTTGGCTAAAAGTTCTATAGCTCGCCTTGTAAGGACCCACAATGTACAGAAAGGTTTGGAATGTAAGAGAACTATTTTATAGCAGTAACAATAATAACTTCCTTTTCCTATTACCAGGCAGCATTAAGGTGGAAAGAGGTTTTAGTGTTGTTAATGGGTTATTAGAAGCAGGATATGGAGGGATGAAAGAGTTTATTTAACTTCTCTTTTATCTGCTCTAACCATTGGTGAGAACCTGAAATGCCAGATCCTCATCCTCACCCCAGAGTAGGGCCACACAGAGGGAAGATGCTCTCTGCCAGTAGGGCCCTTCTAGGTGATACATATAGTGGGGGCTGTAACTTGGAGATAAAGTTCTGCTCTGGTGATTTTCTAGGGATGACCCCATTTTAATGTCTCCCTCTTGTTATAAAAGAGAAGATAGGAGTTAAATAAACCTTTCATTAGCCTTTTAGTGTAATATTTCAATAAACAGGGGATGACATTTACTTTCAAGTTTGATCTCAAACTCCTACTGTCTGTTTGAATAAAGGTGCAGGGAGCTTTGCGGTAGATTTTCTTAGTTACGGTTCCTCCAGTGGGTCCGGAGGGTCCAACCAGTGATAATTCAGCACCATCGTGGTTTATAATAGCCGATCGCTAGTACGGGGTTTACTGCAGGAGATAATAAAATATAATAGGGAACACACAATAGACCCAATAGTAGATACAACACGTAAAACCAATAAGGAAAGAAGAGAATTTATAATTTGATAAAGAAGGAATATCTCTAATGTTATTATATTAAAATCAATTATTGTTAGAGATAGCAGGATGACTTACCAACCCGAAGGGAGCAGGTGGCTTGTTAGAGAGATGTTGTCTTGGTGCAGTGTTACCGATTGTCAGAAAAGGCTAATTATAGAAATCTATGTTTCTATTAAAGTGCAACCAAAGAGAGAAGAGGAAAAGAAAATTGGCAAAGATGAACACCGGGCTGTAGAAAGAGTTCACAATGTAGAAAGAATTCCGGCTGTAGAAAGAATTCCGGCTGTAGAAAGAATTCCGGCTGTAGAAAGAATTACGGCTGTAGAAAGAATTCCGGCTGTAGAAAGAATTCCGGCTATAGAAAGAATTCCAAGAATTCCGGCTGTAGAAAGAATTCCGGCTGTAGAAAGAATTCCAAGAATTCCGGCTGTAGAAAGAGTTCCGGCTGTAGAAAGAATTCCGGCTGTAGAAAGAATTCCAAGAATTCCGGCTGTAGAAAGAATTCCGGCTGTAGAAAGAATTCCAAGAATTCCAGCTGTAGAAAGAATTCCAGCTGTAGAAAGAATTCCGGCTGTAGAAAGAATTCCAGCTGTAGAAAGAATTCCGGCTGTAGAAAGAGTTCCGGCTGTAGAAAGAATTCCGGCTGTAGAAAGCGTTCCGGCTGTAAAAAGAATTCCAGCTGTAGAAAGAATTCCGGCGGTAAAAAGAGTTCCAGCTTTAGAAAAAGATTGGGCCTTAAATAGAGATCAGGGTGTAAATAGAGGTCGGGATGCAGACAGATATCGATTTTTAGAGAGACAAGATATAGGTAAACAGTTTATAGCTAGAGAGCATGTAGGTAAGCAGTATGTAGGTAGACAGTATGAAAATAGACAATATATAGATAGACAGAATATAGGTAGTCAGGACATAACTAGACTAGATATAGGAAGACAGAATATAAAAAAGGATAATATAGATAGACCAGGTGTAGATAGATATTGGGATATAGCTAGGCAGAACATAGGTAGACCGGGATTAGATAGACATTGGGATGTAGGAAGGCAGAATATAGATAGACAGGGTGTAGATAGACATTGGGATGTAGGTAAGCAGAATATAGATAGACAGTGTGAAGGTAGACAGGGTGTAGATAGACATTGGGATGTAGGTAAGCAGAATATAGATAGACAGGGTGAAGGTAGAGAGGGTGTAGATAGACATTGGGATGTAGGTAGGCAGAATATAGATGACAGGGTTAAGGTAGAAAGGTGTAGATGAACATTGGGAGTGTGTAAGCAGAATATAGTAGACAGGGTGAAGGTAGAGAGGGTGTAGATAGACATTGGGATGTAGGTAGCAAATATAGATAGACAGGGAAGGGGTAGAGAAGAGAGGGGGTGTAGATAGACATTGGATGTAGGTGGCAGAATATAGATAGACAGGGTTAGATAGACATTGGTGTAGGTAAGCAGAATAAGTAGACAGGGTGAAGACAGTGTAGATAGCATTGGGATGTAGGTAGCAGAATATAGATAGACAGGGTGTAGATAGACATTGGGATTTGTAAGCAGAATATAGATAGACAGGTGAAGGTAGACAGGGTGTAGATAGACATTGGGATGTAGGTAAGCAGAATATAGATAGACAGGGTGTAGATAGACATTGGGATGTAGGTAGGCAGAATATAGATAGACAGGTGAAGGTAGAGAGGGTGTAGATAGACATTGGGATGTAGGTAAGCAGAATATATATAGACAGGGTGTAGAAAGACATTGGGATTAGGTAAGCAGAAATAGATAGACAGGGTGAAGGTAGACAGGGTGTAGATAGACATTGGGATGTAGGTAAGCAGAATATAGATAGACAGGGTGAAGGTAGACATTGGGATGTAGGTAAGCAGAATATAGATAAAAAGGGTGAAGGTAGACGGGTGTAGATAGACATTGGGATGAAGGTAAGCAGAATATAGATAGACAGGGTGTAGATAGACATTGGGATATGGTAGGCAGAATATAGATGAAAGGGTGATGTAGACAGGGTGTAGATGACATTGGGATGGTAAGGCAGAATATAGATAGACAGGGTGAAGGTAGAGAGGGTGTAGATAGACATTGGGATGTAGGTAAGCAGAATATAGATAGACAGGGTGTAGATAGACATTGGGATATAGGTAGCAGATATAGATAGACAGGGTGAAGGTAGACAGGGTGTAATAGACGGGTTGTAATAGACATTGGATGTGGTAAGCAGAATATAGATAGACAGGGTGTAGATAGACATTGGGATAGTAGAGTCAGAATATAGATAGACGGGTGAAGGTAGAGAGGGTGTAGATAGACATTGGATGTAGGTAAGCAGAATATGATAGACAGGGTGTAGATGACATTGGGATGAGGTAAGCAGAATATAGATAGACAGGGTGTAGATAGACATTGGGATGAAGGTAAGCAGAATATAGATAGACAGGATGTAGATAGACATTGGGATGTAGGTAGCAGAATATAGATAGACAGGGTGTAGATAGACATTGGGATGAAGGTAAGCAGAATATAGATAGACAGGGTGTGATAGACATTGGGATGAGGTAACAGAATATAGATAGACAGGTGTAGATAGACATTGGGATGTAGGTAACAGAATATAGATAGACAGGGGTATATAGACTTGGATGTAGGAAGCGAATATAGATAGACAGGGTGAAGGTAGACAGGGTGTAGATAGATATTGGGATGTAGGTAAGCAGAATATAGATAGACAGGGTGTAGATAGACATTGGGATGAAGGTAAGCAGAATATAGATACAGGGTGAAGGTAGACAGGGTGTAGATAACATTGGGATATAGGTAGGCAGAATATAGATAGACAGGGTGAAGGTAGACAGTGTGAGATAGACATTGGATGTAGGTAAGCAGAATTTTAGATAGACGAGTGTGTAGATAGACATTGGGATGTAGGTAAGCAGAATATAGATAGACAGGGTGTAGATAGACATTGGGATATAGGTAAGCAGAATATAGATAGACAGGGTGTAGATAGACATTGGGATGTAGGTAGGCAGAATATAGATAGACAGGGTGAAGGTAGACAGGATGTAGATGACTTGGGATGTAGTAGGCAAAATAGGTAGACATGGTGGTAGATAGACATTGGGATGTAGGTAAGCAGAATATAGATAGACAGGGTGTAGATAGACATTGGATGTAGGTAGGCAGAATATAGATAGACAGGATGTAGATAGACAGGGTGAAGGTACAGGATGTAGATAGACATTGGGATGTAGGTAGGCAGAATATAGATAGACAGGATGTAGATAGACAGGGTGAAGGTAGACAGGATGTAGATAGACATTGGGATGAAGATAGGAAGCAACAAAATGATTTCAGGACCCGAATGGAAAGGCTAGAAGACAGAATGATTCAATTTAAACGGGATCTAAAATCACAAGTTTGGTGTAGATAGACCGGGTGTAGATAGATATCAGGATATATGTAGGCAGAATGTAGGTAGACAGGGTATAGATAGACATTGTGAGATGGTAGGCAGAATATATGTGACAGGATGTAGATAGATATTGGGATGTAGGCAGGATATATGTAGACAGGATGTAGATAGATATGGGATGTAGTAGCAGGAATAGGTAGACATGTATAAGGTAGTACAGGATATGGTAGACAGAGTGTAGACAATTGGATAGGTAGACAGATAGTAGACAGGATGTAGATACACATTTGGATGTAGGTAGGCAGTATACAGACATACATGATTGAAGATTGGAAGCAACAACATGATTGAAGACCCGAATGGAAAGGCTGGAATCTAAAATGATTCAATTTATACTGGATCTAAAATCAAAACTCGTCTAGATTGTCAAAAACCAATAGGAAATAAATTCTCCAACCAGCCTGGCAGCCTGAACATAAATAATTCAAAGTAAGTAAATAAGATCCTATTTCTTGTTCTGTAAAGGGAAAGTAGCTATAGTGGGAAGAATAGAATCATTTAGGGCTCATGCAATAAAAAGGTACAGTAACCTAGTAAACACTAACGTCTGGTTGGTTGCTGTAAATGAAAACTAGTGACAAACACATCTTATTGTATCAGTCAGAATGATTGTGGGTAAAATTGTTCTGCTTTCAGCTGATACTATTTGTATAGAAGGTAAAAGATGATCTCTCAGCCAATAAGATTGGATGTGTACTAATATTTCATTTGGTTTGTACATAGAAAGCCAATGCAGTGAGATAAGAGACGTTTAAAGCTGAAGAGAGAAAGGAAGAAGTGGATCTAGAAGGAGAAAGAAGAATCGTAGTGAGGAGCAGCCAATGGACCCGCAGAGGAGCAAAGAAGAAGAGAAGAAAGGCCGATGAGAGGGAGCTAGAAGAAAGGCAGAGACCAGAGGTGTAACTACAGCCTCGCTGGGTTAGATGACCCCCCAACCTGCAGGACTGGTGCCTGGACTAGATTGTATATAAACTAGATTGCAAGCTCTGCGGGACCTCTTTCCTCTCATGCTGTTTGGTTCTGTACTTATTTATATATAAAAATGATGTATTTGTTGTATTTTTATCTCCTTTGTATGTAATTTGTATTATAATATTATTATTTCATGAACTGTAAAATACATTTGGTTTCTACTGAATTTAGGTCTCTGTAGTTTTTTCTTTCAAGATCTAAAATATAATTCTACCCAATCTGTAACATACATGTAGCTCACCGTGGGAGATAATTCTACCCCCAATCTGTAACATACAGTGTAGCTCACCCGTGGGAGATAATTCCCCCAATCTGTAACATACATTTAGCTCACCCTGGGAGATATTCACCATCTGTAACATACATGTAGCTCACCCGGTGGAGATAATTCCACCCAATCTGTAACATACATGTAGCTCACCCGTGGGAGATAATTGGGTAGGGTATAAAGGTTGGACAAGAAGGACGTAGGTCTTTATACAACCTCCAATACTATGTTACTATGTTACTATGTAACTGTTATACAGACATTATGGGTAGGGTATACAGGTTGGACTAGATGGACGTGTATCTTTATATAACCTCCAAAACTATGTTACTATGTAACTGTTATAAAGACATTATGGGTAGGGTATAAAGGTTGGACTAGATGGACGTAGGTCTTTATACAACCTCCACTACTATGTTACTATGTAACTGTTATACAGACATTATGGGTAGGGTATAAAGGTTGGACTAGATGTACGTATGTCTTTATATAACCTCCAATACTATGTTACTATGTAACTGTTATACAGACATTATGGGTAGGGTATAAAGGTTGGACTAGATGGACGTATGTCTTTATACAACCTCCAATACTATGTTACTATGTAACTGTTATACAGACATTATGGGTAGGGCATAAAGGTTGGACTAGATGGACGTAGGTCTTTATACAACCTCCAATACTATGTTACTATGTAACTGTTATAAAGACATTATGGGTAGGGTATAAAGGTTGGATTGTATGGACATATATGTCTTTGTATAACCTCCAATACTATGTTACTATGTAACTGTTAAACAGACATTATGGGTAGGGTATAAAAAAATACGTATAATATATGTAACTGTTATACAGACATTATGGGTAGGGTACAAAGGTTTGACTAGATGGATGTATGTCTTTATACAAACTCCAATCCTATGTTACTATGTAACTGTTCTACAGACATTATGGGTAGGGTATAAAGATTGGACTAGATGGTCGTATGTCTTTATACAACCTCCGATACTATGTTACTATGTAACTGTTATACTGACATTATGGGTAAGGTATAAAACAAATACGTATTATATATGTAACTGTTATACAGACATTATGGGTAGGGTATAAAGATTGGACTAGATGGACGTATGTCTTTATACAACCTCCAAAACTATGTAACTGTTGGACAGACATTATGGGTAGAGTATAAAGGTTGGACTAGATGGTCATATGTCTCTATACAACCTCTGATACTATGTTACTATGTAACTGTTAGACAGACATTATGGGTAGGGTATAAAGACTGGACTAGATGGTCGTATATCTTTATACAACCTCCAATACTATGTTGCTATGGATGAATGTCTTTATACAACCTCCAATACTATGTTACTATGTAACTGTTAGACAGACATTATGGGTAGGGTATAAAGGTTGTACTAGATGGACGTATGTCTTTATACAACCACCAATACTATGTTACTATGTAACTGTTATACAGACATTATGGGTAGGGTATAAAGGATGGACTAGATGGACGTATGTCTTTATACAACCTCCAATACTATGTTACTATGTAACTGTTAGACAGACATTATGGGTAGGGTATAAACGTTGGAGTAGATGGACGTATGTCTTTATACAACCTCCAATATTATGTTACTATGTAACTGTTATACGGATGTTATGGGTAGGGTATAAAGGGTTGGACTAGATGGACGTATGACTTTATTCTTCTTACTAAGGCTGTACGCATATTCTTCTTACTAAGGCTGTACACACATTCTTCTTACTAAGGCTGTGCACACATTCTTCTTACTAAGGCTGTACGCATATTCTTCTTACTAAGGCTGTACACATATTCTTACTAAGGCTGTATACACATTCTTCTAAGGCTGTACACACATTTTTCTAATGCTGTACACGCTGGCGTTAATATTGAGCAGTTCCAGATGTCTGACGTTAGAGAAACTGAAAATAGCCTTCAGCTGTGACCCTGCCCCTTCTACTGCAAGAGGTGCAAAAGTTTTAAGTGAAAAAAAAAAAGTGCAGCAACCAATAAGATGTTAGCTTTTTACTGGGGTACTGCAATAAGATAATATCTGATTGGATGCTGTAGAACAATAGCACAGGCAAACATTCGCATCAGCCTGTATTATCTTTTATCCAGTTGGCCAGATATTTCTGGTTTATCAATAATGTCCAATCAACCCAAATTGGATTGTCCAATGGGAAACAGTCATTTGGTTGGCAGCAGAAAGGTAACCCAAACTGGCGTATCTACCTATTGGATCTTCCAAGGGACCATTGTGGGTTGGGTCTGATCAGAGTTTATTTGATACGATCGGGGAGAATCGTTCGGATGCGGAACCAAAAAAACCCACCAACCTGTGATTTTCTGCTTTTATAAACCGAAACACTTACAAACTGCAATACAGATAAAGAGTTTCACATGCAACTTATTGTATGAACCCAACTTAGACACGGAAGGAGATCCACGTCTGTCTCAGGGCTAGGCCACACTAGCGCGATTTTTGTGCGTTTGCGTATGCGATTGAGCACGCGAGTTTTTTAATCATATAAAAAATCACGGTTTGTGATTTGTTAATGCATGCAATCCCCATTTTTTTGCACAATGGCACGCGTTTCCAAATCTCAAAAGGTAAAATCGCTAACGTGTGATGCACGGTTTAAAGGCAGATCAGCTCCTGTAACTTTCTATACAGGTTAACACAGCGACACCTACTGGTTACTATCTGTAATTGCAGAATTTGGATCTAAATTAGGACTTGACTCGAGTATATTTCGAGGTTAGGTTTTCAGGCTAATTTTAAAGCCTGAAAAATTCGACTTATACTCAAGTATATACGGTAATATCTTTCTCCCTTGAACCTATTCCCCTCTTTATACAAGACAATTAGGTTAGGTTTTCAGGCTAATTTTAAAGCCTGAAAAATTCGACTTATACTCAAGTATATACGGTAATATCTTTCTCCCTTGAACCTATTCCCCTCTTTATACAAGACAATATCTTGCTAGCTCTAGCCGTTGCTACCTGGCATTGTTTGCTACAGCTAAGTCTGTTATCTACCAGAACCCCCAAATCTATTTCCATTAAAGATTCACTTAACACAGAGTTATTTATGGTGTAGGGGGCACAGGGATTATTAAACTGACCCGGGGCTGAACTTCATATTTCCGTTCCATGCAGATTGCAGAGGTAAGTAGCCACGGGATTATCCACTAGGAACCTACCTACACCCTGTGAAGTTTACAGAATCCAGTAACAACTAGGAACCTACCTACACCCTGTGAAGTTTACAGAATCCAGTAACAACTTATAACGGTCTGTGATTGGATGTGTGTGTGATTACATGTGTGTGTCCTGTGTGTATGTGTGTGATTAGATGTGTGGGTGTCCGGTGAGTGTGTGTGTGATTAATGTGTGTGTGATTACGTGTGTGTGTTCGTTGTGTGTGTGTGTGATTAGGTGTGTGTGTGTGTCTGGCTTGTGTGTGATTAGATGTGTGTGTGTGTCCGGTGTGTGTATGATGAGAGTGTGGTGTGTCCGGTGTGTGTGTGATTAGAGGTGTGTGTGTGTCCGGTTGTGTGTTGTGTGTGAATTTGATGGTGCGGTTGCCGGTGTGTGTGTGTGTGTGTTGTGATTAGATGTTTGGGTTCCGGTTTGTGTTGTTATTTGATGTGCATGTGTCCAAGCTTGTGTGTGTGATTAGATGTGTGGGTGTCCGATGGGTGTGTGTGTGATGGATCTGTTATAGTTGTATGGGTGTGTGTGATTAAATATGTGTGTAAGGTAGGTGTGTGATTAAGTGTGTGTGTGTCACAGGTGTGTGGATGGATTAGTATTGTTGTGTTGTGTGTGTGTGTGTGAGGTGTTGGGTGTCGTGGTGATTCGATTAGATGTGTTCGTGCTTGGTTTTGTGTGCTTAGATGTGTGGGTTGTATCGGTGAGTATGTTACAGTGGGGTGCCGGTGGTGTTTGTGCTTACATGTGTCGTGGATTAATATGTGGTGTGTTACATGTGCGCTGTTTCATGTGTCCTGTATGGTGTGTGATTACGGTCTGTGTGACCGGTGTGATGTGTGATTACATATCTGTGTGTCCGTTGTGGATTACATGTGGGTGTGTGTGATTAAATGTGTGGGTGTCCGTGAGTTTGTGTGTCTTTACGTGTGTGTGTGTGTGATTAATGTGTGTGTCCAGTGTGTCTAATTTACGTGTTGTGTGATTAGATGGGTGTCCCCAATGCTGTGTGATTAGATCGTGTGTGTCCTCAGTGTAGGTATGTGATTAAATGTGTGTGTGTCGGTGTGTGTGTGATACATGTGTGTGCCCTGTATGTGGTGAGTGTGATTACATGTCTGTGTGTCCGGTGTGGGTGTGTGATTACATGTATGTGTGTCCGGTGTGTTGTGTGTCCAGTTTGTGGTGTGCGATTACATGTATGTGGGTGTCCATTGAGTTGTGTTGATTACATGGGGTGCCATGTATGTGTTGTGATTAAATGTCGTGTTGTCGGTGTGTGTGTGTGTGTGATTACATTATGTGTGACGGTTGTGTTGTTGGGTGATACGTGTGTGGTCCAGTTTGTGTGTGCGATTAATGTGGGGGTTGTCCATTGAGTTTGTGTTTGTGTTTTAGATGTGTGGTTGTCGTTGAGAGTGTGTGTGATCATGTGTGTTCCAGTGTGTGTAATTACATTATGTGTGTGTGATTTAGATTTTTTGTGTGTTGTCCCCATGGTGTGATAAATGTGTGTGTGTCCAGCTTGTGTGTGATTAGATGTGTGGGTCCTCAGTGTATGGGTGTGATTAGATGTGTGGTGTCCTGTGTGTGTGTAGTGTGGTGATAACGTCGGGTGTGTGTGTCCGGTGTGTGTGTGTGTGTGATTAGATGTGTTGGTTCGGTGTGGCTGTTAGATGTGGGGGTGTCCTGTGTGTGTGTGTGTGATTAGATGTGTAATTAGATGGTGTGTGTGTGATCTACAGTCTGTGTGTCGGTGTGTGGTGTGTGATTACATGTGTTTGTCCTGTATGTGTGTGAATTAATGTCTATGTGTCCGGTGAGTGTGTGATTATATGTGTAAGTGTTCTGAGTGTGGTGTGTGATTAGAGGTGTGTTTGTCGGGTGGGTGTGTGATTAGATGTGTCTGTATCAGGTATTTGATACACGAGTTGTTGTCGGTGTATGTGTGATAGATGCCTCCACTGTTTGTCCGGTTGTGTGTATGATTAGCTGTGGTGTGTCTGTGAGTACATGTGTGTGTGTCTGGTGTTTTGAGTAACATTGGGGTGGTTGTTTAGTCATATGATTACATGTGTGTATTTCTGGTGTGTGTTTTTGTTGGGGTCTGGTGTGTATGTGATTAGATGTGGGGTGTCCGGTGTGTGTGTGATAGTTGTGTGTGTGTGTGGTAAGTGTGTGGGTGTGGGATTCAGATTTGTTGGTGTCTGGTGAAGCGTGATTAGGTTTGTGGGTGTCCGGTGTGTTGTGTGTTGATTAGATTGTGGGTGTCCGGTGAGGTGATTAGATGTGGTGGGTGTCCGGTGTGTGTGTGTGTGTGATTAGATGTGTAATTAGGATGGGTGTGTGAGTTTAAATGGTGTGATTACATATGTGTGTGTCTGGTGTGTGTGTGATTACATATGTGTGTCTGTGTAAGGGGTGTGGGTGATTACAGGATGTGTTCCTGTATGTGTGTCGGTTGTTGGTGTGTGTTGATGTACATGTGTGTTGTGAGTACATGTCTTGTGTCTGGTGTTGTGGTGTGTGATTGTGGTACATGTGTGTGTCCGGTGTGTGTGTGTGATTACATGTCTGTGTGTCCGGTGTGTGTGTGTGATACATGTCTGTGTGTCCGGCTTGTGGTTGATACATGTCGTGTGTCCGTGTGGGTGTGTGTTGTGATTACATGGTGTGGTGTCGGTGTGTGTGTGGGTGTCTGTTGAGTTTGTTTGGCTTTAGATGTGTGGTTGTCCGGTGAGAGGGTGTGTGGAGATTAAATGGTGTGTCCAGTGTGTGTGATTACCGGTGTGATTGATGTGTGGTGTTGTCCTCAGTGTATATGTGTGATTAGATGTGTGGATGTCCGGTGTGTTTGATTAGATGTGTTTGTGATTACGTGTGTGTGTGTGTGTGTGATTAGATGTGCGTGTGTCCGGAGTGTGTGGGATTAGATGTTTTGGTTGTCCGGGTAGTCTGTTTGTGATTAGGTGTGGTGTGTTGTCCTGCTTGGTGTAATTAGATGTGTGGTTGTATGGGTGTGTGTGTGTGTGATTAGATGTGTGTTTGTCCGGTGGTTTGTGTCTTAGATGTGTCTGTATCCGGTGAGGTATTTGTCCAGTGTGTAGGTGATTAGATTTGTCGGTTGTCCAGTGTGTGTGTGTGTGATTAGATTGATGGTATCCGGTGTGTGCGTGTAATTAGATGTGTGGGTTGTCTGGTGAGGGTGTGTGATAAGATATGTTGGAAAAGGGTTGGGTATCCTGCACACCTGAACGTAAGGTAAGTACAATTGGTCAGTTTCATGCTGGTGCTCAGGAGACTGAGCCAACAGTCAGAATACCAAAGGAAAAAAAAACCATGGCCAGGCACACCGGTCTTGATGTGAGAAGTTAAACAAGTACTTCTTCACTATCAAGACTGGGTGCCCTGGCTGTTTTTTCCTTTGATTAGATATGTTGGTGTCCGGGTGAGTGCGTGTGCGTCGTGATTACAGTGTTGTGTGTTGTGATGGGGCCGGGAGTGTGTGTGGTGATTAGATTGTGGGGGTGTACGGTGAGTGTGATTACATTTGTGGTGTTTCGGCGGGTTGGTGTGGCCGTCCCCCCCTGTGATGATTAGATGTGGGGGTGTCCGGTGTGTGTGTGATTAGATTTGTGGGTGTCCGGTGTGTGTGTGTGATTACATATGTGTGTGTCTGGTGTGTGTGTGATTACATGAGTGTGTCCTGTATGTGTGTCGGTGTGTGTGTGTGTGTGTGATAACA